>CAIGRL010062640.1:0-11591 GCA_903798325.1 Fraxinus xanthoxyloides | reverse complement strand
ATCGATCTATCATAGCGAGAGTCATCTAGCATAATGGAATTCAGGATAGCATAATGGTAGTTAGTCTACCATATTGGCGGTCAGGCTATCATAGCGCTAGTTGGTCTACCATAGTTGTAGTCATGGTAGCAGTCGCTCCACCATGGTGGCGGTCGGGTTAGCATAGGGGTAGTTACTCTATCATGGTGGCAATCGGGCTAGCATAGCACTAGTCGGTCTATCATAGTGACAGTCAGGGTAGTATAGGGATAGTCGCTCTACCATGGTGACAGTTGGGTTCGCATAGCGATAGTTGCTTTACCATGGTGGCATCTGACTAGCATAGTAGTAGTCGCTCTGCCATGGTGTTAATCGAGCTATCATAGCGGTAGTCGTTCTACCATAGCGATTGTTGGGGCTAGCATAGTGTAAGTTGTCTAGCTAATTACCTTCACTTGGTTTGCCATCGTAATCAATCTTTTATATCACACAACTTCAAGTAGCCTTGAGGACGTGCAAGTATGACAATTTAAGGACTCTTATTGAAAAAATGATTAATTTTCTACAAATATTTTTTAAGTGGGACATAGAAGCCAAGAAAAAAAAAAAGGAATTGGGTGGTTAAGAAAATTGAAGTGTTATATCGATCTGACAACTCTTTCATTGCTCCCTCTATGTGCTATTTATTCCCCTTTCGCTTTTAGAGTCTTGCATGTGGTTAAGAAGATTAAAGATTTTGCATTCTACATAGGGATTATGGAAGCCAGGTGCAGATGGTAGCAAACATTGGGCATATGGAGGCGATTTTGGGGATACCCCTAATGATCTGAACTTTTGCCTCAATGGTATCACATGGCCAGATCGAAGTCCTCATCCTGCACTACATGGTAAGATGAATTTTAATCTTTTCATCTTTATAGAGTATTAAAATTATCATCAGAACATGAGTATTGTTTATTCTATTGAACGTAATTTTCAGAGGTAAAGTTTGTGTACCAACCAATCAAAGTCTCACTCAAAGAAGACATAGTCAAGGTACCGTCGTAAATTTCAGGCGATTCCCTTTTCCTTTTCCACATCTGTTAAAAAGTACTGAGAGTTGGAGTTACTTTGCAGATTACAAACACGCACTTCTTTTTAACAACAGAAACATTAAAGTTCGACTGGGTGATTCATGGCGATGGACGTGAACTTGGTTCTGGAAACCTCAACATACCAACAATAGAACCTCAGAAAAGTTACGATCTGAAATTGGAGTCTGGCCCATGGTACTCTCTATGGACCTCATCGGAGGACATGGAAATCTTTTTGACAATAACTGTAAAGCTTTCGTGCTCTACTCGTTGGGCTGAATCTGGTCATGTGATTTCGTCAGCACAAGTCCAGTTGCCAGCAAAACAAGAATTTGTTCCTCATGTATGTATTCTTACTGTAGTTGAAGTTAATTTCCCGTTATATTTTTTTTTCTAGAATTATATTCTTTGCAAATATTGTCATTTCAGAGCATTCGAGCCATGAATGAAGCTTTTTCCACCGAAGTTCTGAATGATACTATAAAACTCAGTCGACAGAACCTGTGGGAGATTAAATTTAAAAAACAAACCGGGGCTATTGAAAGCTGGAAGGTAACTTGTGATATTAGGTTTCCAATAAACAAGATTGTTTATGGTAGAACAAATATTATTGTATTATACATTTAAAGATCAACATGAAAAACGTGTCAATATAATTTTATTCAAATTTTTATTGATGCATTGGAAAATACTAGGTGGACGGAATACCGGTTATGCACAATGGTATACTACCATGCTTTTGGAGAGCACCGATAGATAATGACAAAGGAGGAGAGGGACAAAGTTACATTTCCAAGTGGAAAGCTGCAAATTTAAATAATCTGACATTCATTACTGAAACCTGCTCTGTCCTAAATGTGACTGATAATCAAGTGAAAATTGCAGTAGTATATCTTTGCATTCCAGAAGGTGCTTCACAATCAGAAAAATCTAATGTCCTCTTTAAGGTTGATATGGTTTACTCGATTTATGGTTCGGGTGACGTTATACTGGAATGTAGCGTAAATCCAAGTTCTGATTTGCCACCTTTGCCTCGCGTTGGAGTTGAATTTCACTTGGAAAAATCAATGGACCTAATCAAGTGGTATGGGAGGGGACCATTTGAATGTTATCCAGATCGAAAAGCTGCTGCCCATGTTGGGGTGTATGAACACAATGTGGGCGAGATGCATGAGCCTTATATTGTTCCCGGGGAATGTTCGGGCAGGTCAGACGTGAGGTGGGTGACATTTCAAAACAAGGATGGTCATGGAATTTATGCTTCGATGTATGGAAGTTCTCCACCCATGCAAATGAATGCAAGTTACTACAGCACTGCCGAGCTTGAACGCGCTACTCATATTGAGGAGCTTGTGAAGGGAGATAACATTGAGGTATCTTTAACCCGTTATTTTTGTTTTTGCTGTATTTTCTTTGAAGTTATAGAGTAAGCAAAATTGCACTACTAATTTCCAACCTTCTCAACATTTCATCTTAGTTGCATAATTAGTCTCCAACAATGAAAAACATCCAACTTTCAGTTAAATAGTCATGTGGCTGTCGTGGAAACATGGCCCTCAACGAATTCCTAGCACCGCTCAAGTTGGGAACAAAATCTAGCTTTGGAAAGCAGGGCATGTGTGGGTCACACGACAAATTAACGGAGCTTGATAGTGTCCGTGATTGGGACTAATAGTGCAACAGACTAGTGAAATGTGTGGGACCAGCTTGCTACTCAACAGAGTTTTGTTAGGGACTAATGGTACAACGTTCCATATGAAATATTTGGGCAAACTACAACAAATTGAATTTCCATTTCTTTATGTTTTGATTTAGGTGCATCTCGACTACAAGCATATGGGTATAGGCGGAGACGATAGCTGGTCGCCTTGTGTCCATGACAAATATCTCGTGCCTGCTGTACCATACTCTTTCTCTATCAGATTGTCTCCAATAACTGCAGCAAACTCAGGTTTTGACATCTTCAGATCCCAGGTTCAGAACAAATGAGATGTGACATGTACGGTTTTTATGGGATGTTGTTTTCCCTCAATGCCATGATCCTCGTGATAACTTGTGTAATAAGAAGATTACAGTAGAAGAATAAATGGCAGGTGTGAGAGCAGCTAAAGTGCATTTATTTGCTTTTTTGGACATGGAGTAAGGATGCTGCTGTATGTATAATCTAATCTATTACGACTTTCTGGAAACCGTTGTCACAAGTGCATCCCAAACCGTATTCCCAACCTCCCTGACACACGACTGAGAGTACGATTTTTACAAGGATTTTGCTATTTGTACATAATGGATTACATAATATGACGTGGAAGGAAAAAATTGGATGAAAAAGTTGATTGTATTTTAAATTGGCAAATGATGGAGTGTCATGTGGTATTATGTAATCCATTATGTAAATCTTGATGTACATGTAGCAAGATCCGACAAGGCAAAGTTAAAATTGATTTTAAAATATCATAGTTTTTGTTTCTTCTTTAAAAATGAAAATAAAGCCATCTTGATGCATTTAAAACCTGACTAATTTCTATGCACATGAAGATCGTTTTGAAAATAATTTAAATATTGATGTGATGGATAATTGTCATATGTTTTTTTAATGAGATAATAATATAGATCAAATGGGGCTTAATTTCTAATTAATAACTGGACTGTTTATTCAAATTTTATATCCAATATGTTCGGTCTATAATTCAAATTGCATTTCTAATATTAATAGTGTTAGTAAAGTGTAGCTGGACAATATACCAAGTTTCATGATTTGGATATGAAGTAGAAAAGAGAAAGAAATATTAAATATGGCGACTCGCTCTTTTTTTTTATTCAAAAAAATATGATTTTAGATAATTTTCTCTTATAATAAACAAAAGTTAGGTCACATATTAGTGGACTTGGAGTTGTGCTAGTAAAAGTGGAGACGAGTTGGTCTCAACTATAGTTGGAAAAAAAGCTGTGGGCCGGCTATGTAGGGCTCAGACCCATTTCAAAAAGTTGATCAATAAACCCATTTTTTCCAAGGGCCCCTTACTTAAAAGCGTATACAAACTCAATGGTGCGGGGATTAATACTTGTAAAAAAAAAATAAACATAGAAGATTATATTCATTGAATACATTCATAATTTTGGAATTTTAGTACGTGGTAGAGATATATAAAAATGAAACCTGAACTTAAGAGTTCTAATGTTTCTCAAAACGAGTATTGGATAAGCTTAATAGAGTTTATTCTTATCAATGGTTTGTAAAATTTTAATTAAGTTTGAAGTTTATTGGGGTCCTAATGCCTCTCAAGTTGAGGGTCGGGTAAATTTCTTAAAGTTCTTTTCTTATCAACTTTTAGCATGTGTTCCAATAAATAAAAGTTGAGTCGAGATTGTTACTAATTTTTCACATCAAAATCAATTTTCGATCTTTCTATTCGACTTTTTCATGAAGATATCTAAATAGATAATTCAATATCAAATGAGATCCTCTTTTATCAACTTATAGTATAAGATTGATACCAATATAATACATATGGTAGCCTATTAAAAATAAGCTCTAAATGCTGTGGTAAAAAAAAAATTAAGGAAACCCAATCAATGGCCGTGACTAGAAGAAATTCCACAATTTCCATTATAGAGCGTTGAAAATCTCTATGCGTCTCTCTCACACACAATGACAAAAATATTTTTCGACAATGCCACAAACATGAATCCACGTTGTTGTCATATGTTAAATAGTTTTTCATTCTGATCTCTGTCGCTTCTTTTCCTTGTCATCTTTCACTTCACTTCTTTTTGTCATTTTATCCCTCTCCTCTCTTTTTTGGTGGAACCAAAAGGTGGAATCCTTCTTTTTCTATGTATTTCTGGTCTTCTCTGAACAATTAATTCTCTGTTTCTTTATTGCCCATAATTGAATTTGTGCATATAATCTTATGGGCTCAAGTGTGTTAGTTTGGCTCTTGGCGTGGTTGATTTTATTTGATTGTATATCATAAGCTTTGTGCTTTTTGGGATTTTAATGTACTTTTAGAAACAGGTCTCTTGTGGGTTCTGCAAAGAATTTTGAGTAAAGGGCTCAATGAATTGTGTGAATTTTACTTTTTATTTTTCAGAGCTGATGGGTTCATATAGCTTTGTAATTGATCGGAATTCCCGAATTTAATGCAATTTTTAATCAACGCTTGCATTTCCTATTCTGCTATTAATTTGTAGGTAGTTATAGCTTACATTTTTTTTTTNTTACATTTTTTTTTTATTGAATTTCAATTGGTGATACCTTCTTATCAATTGAAATGTAAATATGCTAAGCCTGAATTTTATTGTACTGACTTTTCCTATTAATTAGTTTTGGTTCATTAGATAGACACTCTTATTTGCTTAAAGCTGACTGAACATCTTGATTTTGCAGATTGCTGCATGGTTTCCAGTTTGGCTAGATTTCATTTAGTTATTTGATAATTAACAATGATCGAGAAGAAAATTATTGGACGAACAAAACAGCCTTTTTTGTTCCTCTTGTCAATTGGGTTTTTCTTTTTAACATATAACTTCATTATCACAATAATGCATGATAAGAAAGTCAATTCTACAATAAGGACTCCTGTTGAACTATATAATAAGCTTCTCGTTGATCCTGTTGTTGAAATGCCCGAGAATGCCAAAAACACAAAGAATGAGAGGTTACTTTTCCACGTTGCCTTAACGGCTACCGATACTCCTTACAGTAAATGGCAGTGCCGTATCATGTACTACTGGTATAAGAAAATGAAGAACTTGCCTGGCTCAGAAATGGGAAAGTTCACTCGAGTTCTTCATTCGGGAAATCCCGATAACCTTATGGATGAGATCCCTACATTTGTGGTTGATCCTCTGCCCCCAGGTCTTGATCGGGTGAGAAGCCATCCATTATTACTCTTGACATTTCATTTTATTTCCAAGTTTTTTTTCTTATTGTGCTCTATTACTTTATAACATCATTTTTTTTGCTTAATCTCTATATAGTTCTAAAAATCACAATGTTATCTCCTTCACTCGGTCGTAATGGACATGGTTGATTTTATAATAGGTTTTGCACTCTTTTATTTAAAGAAGTTTTTTGTTTTTATACTTCCATTGAGTTTCTCCTTCTGTTTAGACGTTCAACTAAATGCCTTTAGGAGATGGTATTCACTTGAACAACGATAATCGAATACACTTGATAACTTGATTGAGAGAAATACTTTGCATGCTTATGTTTTATTGTTTTATATTTGCCTTCTTTTATTATTCATTTCCTTATATAACAAATATTTATTCTTCAGTTGGTGGACGTGTTCGTAGTGGGCTAAACTGTTATATTCATCTAATATTTATTTCGTTGCTATGTTGGATCCAGGGTTATGTTGTTCTGAATAGGCCATGGGCTTTTGTACAATGGCTGGAGAAGGCAACGATTGAAGAAGAGTGAGATTTCTAGCATTGACATGAATTGAGTGACATATAAAGTTCTGTAAACATCAAAAACCCATTTTTCGTTTTGTCTTACTGCTGCAGATACATATTGATGGCAGAACCTGATCATATATTCATAAATCCTCTGCCTAATTTGGCTCGTGGAGGATATCCTGCTGCTTTCCCCTTCTTCTACATTAAACCTACTGAACATGAAAAAATTGTAAGGAAGTATTTCCCTCAGGAGAAGGGTCCTGTTACAAATATTGATCCGATTGGCAATTCTCCAGTCATAATAAAAAAGGTGAATCTATTAATGTTCATGAAACAGATTTTGTTATTGAATTGTTTTTCATCATGGTTTAAATCTCTGATACATAATAAATTTAGGCACATAATGATCTTATATCATCTTTACATTTCTACTTTATTATTTCGTAGCTGTAAAAATAGTTTAAACAATTTTTGGATTGCTTTTTCAGGATTTGCTGGAGAAAATTGCACCTACCTGGATGAACGTTTCTTTGAAAATGAAAAATGACGCAGAGACGGATAATACTTTTGGATGGGTGCTAGAAATGTATGAAGATCTTGAAACATTCTCTTTATTTCTTGTGAGTCAAAACTCGCATCTATAGGTAAAAAGCTGATCTGACCTTCCTGTTTTTCTTCGCCAAACAAAGGTACGCATATGCTGTGGCCTCAGCTCTTCACAGAGTGCAGCATATTCTCTGCAAGGACTTTATGTTGCAGGTATTACGTCTGAACTGTTATAGACAACACACAATCTCTTCTTCACAATTCAATGGAGTCCGTGGTCTCTAGCTAATTTCGAACATTTTGCATTGTTAATTTTCAGCCCCCGTGGGACACGGAAACTGGAAAGAAGTTTATCCTCCATTTTACTTATGGATGTGACTACAACATGAAGGTAAAGTTATGTTTCTATTTCTGTACATCGTTATAACGAGAAGTTCATGTTATGCTATTCTTATGAACATTTCTTTTTTCATTTTCTTCTTTCGAGTTACTCAGAACTGCATATTTCCACTTCACCCTGTAGTCTGGACTAATTTTTTTGAGAACTTATGAGGCTATTAATGTTTAGGGTGAACTAACATATGGAAAATTTGGAGAGTGGCGATTTGATAAGAGATCATACCTTGATGGACCCCCACCTCAAAATCTCTCCTTGCCCCCTCCTGGTGTTCCTGAAAGTGTTGTACGTGCTTCATTTTTATATTCTTCGTAAATTATTCATGATTCAGTTCTTTGGGATCTATGTCGATTCTGTTTATTGGATTTTCACTTGCAGGTTAAGTCATATTTACTTGATCTTTAAATTTTGAAGCCATACAATAGGAAATTTGTCGTATTTTTCTTATAGAATGGGTCAACTGCTTAACATGATGTACATGTATATTTTTGCACTGATTTCTTGATGTCATTTCGTTTTTGGAGATGTACTACAGGTCCACCTTATTTCTCTTTGCTTAGGGAGTTCTAATGAGGTGCCAACGTGATAGGTTTAAGGATTAATCAGTAATTGATAATGAAAATTCTAGATTTTGTGCCAGGAATCCTTGGGAAAGCTCTGTTCAATGTTTTCAACTTTTGCTTTAAATGGCGATGGTAACTTACAAAGGATTCTGTAGACGTAGAAATTTCTGATTCTCTTCATGTTCGATCTGATATTATTTCAACTTTTGATGAATAGAAGGATTTTCTATTTCTCCGTCCTCGTATAATCCATGTTATTTTTGCAGGTCACTCTAGTAAAGAAGGTCAACGAAGCTACTGCTAATATTCCTGACTGGGACACAAAATAATTAACAAAATCAAAAGCTCAGATGAAAGGAATCTCTTTGATTACTGCTGCTTCATGGCGAAGAATGAACATAAATATAGGCAATTTTGTTAGAACAAACTCTGAAGCAGTTTATAATTGAATTAATTCGTTTGATGTCCTTTGTTTATTAATATTCCAAAAATAAACACTAAATTATAATTGAATACTTTTCTATTATAATAATACGGAGTATGTTCAGATTTAATGTAATAGATATTTATTCTTCATTTTACAATTTACTATAGTCTTAAAAATTATTTCACATTTTTAATATAATATAGTCGACAAATATTTTAATATTTTCTTTTTTAATTTTGATAATAAATTATGTGGTAGGCGAGCAAAATAATATTTCACTTTGTATTTACCACCGTTAATGTTCTTACAATTCTAAGTTTTCTTTTAATTGATTTCTCACAGTTTATAAATACGACTAGTGCTATGTTTAACGTGAAAATAACGTTGTTTCATTGATTACTAACTATTTTTAACATGAAATTGACCCATAGTATATGACATACGACAATCTCAAATAGTTTTTTTTCTCAACAAATTAATTACCCAAAACAAAACAGAACCCAATTTGATTAAAACAGTTTTATGTGGCATTAATCCATCATTTGAAAAAATACACTAAAATATGATAATATTTGGCAAGTAGGAATGCACTAAGGTTATGGATCATTTTGACATACAGTAAGGGCCGGCTGATGCAAACCTCTAGAGAAATAGAAAATAGAGTTAAACCTCTATGAATTAACATTAAAGAAATTATATTATACATTGTATTAATTTCTCGTTTTACCAACTAATAATTTTATGTATTTGTTTAAACAGGTAAATATAGTTGAACCTCTACGAATATCATTCGTTTGTCTTTGTTTTGCATGAAAATTATCAATAAAAATGAAAGAAATTTTTACTATTATATCTAGAATTTTTTTCAATTGTAAAAAAAAAAAAAACCTAAAAAAATCGAAACCAACCAAAACAATAAGAATTCTTTTTCCTCAAAAAGCTGGAAAATGTGAAAAGGTGGGAAAAAAATGAGAAAATTTTTGCTATTAAACATGTGTAAAAGTTGAAAAATGACGATGAAAAATCATGTCTAGCAAAAGGGCCTACGTTTTAATGCAAGGTTAAAGATGGCCTGGTAGACACATGAGTTTGTAAGAAATTTCAAACTTTATTTACCACCATTATTCATTGAAGTTTATCATGTCTTCAGCAATGATTACTTAGAGCCTGCCTGGAGTAGGTTAAAAGAGCTTTTGAGACATGAAAGTAACTTTTGGACCAATTTAATTAATTTTATAAAGTGTTCCTTCAACTTAAAAGATTTTTAGAGGAAGTTCCTTCAAAAGCACTTATGAAATGAAAAATTCTTTTAAAAATTAATTTTCAAACAAAAATTAAAATAACTTTCTTCAAAACCTCTTCAATAGAAAACAAAAATCATGTCAAATGAAGCCTTAGTCTCTGTTTGATTTAACTAAAAAATTGATAAAAGTTTTAAGATAAAATTAATAATTAATTTTAATGATATATTTCAAGACATTCATAATTTCTTAGCTAGACATTTAATCAATTTTTATTAAAATTTACTAAAAATCTGATTTTTAACAAAATCAAACAGCGGCTTAGTTTAAAAAAAAAAGGTCAAACCCTAGGTCCCGACGTTTGAGTGTCATAGTGGTGTAACAAATGTTATTTTGTACTACATGAAAGGAATTATCGTGCTTCCATAAAAAATCATAGGTATCAAAATTGATTTATGTCAAAGATCAATCTAATACTAAATTGGATCTGAAACTTTTTCTGCAGTAGCATTCGAAACTTATGAGTTGAACTCTATTTCATTTATCGCCTTCTGGACACTCAAATCCTTAGGCACAAGGGAAATTGAAACGTCTCTAAGGAATCCCTATTAACCCTCGGTTCCAAAGTAAGTGGAGTTTCAGAAAGCCTATGATTCTAACAACAATTCTTATGGGGTTGTACAACTTTTAAATAGAGGAAGTTGAGTAAATTAGAGAATGATAGGAGGAAAAGAATGTGAAATGCAGTAGAGATGGTAAAAGGGCCTAGTAGCTCATCAGCTCGTCGAAACACGGCATATGGATGACTTGGGCTCGTTTGTGGCAGAAGGACCTGGTAACTGTCGACTCGTCGAAGCACAACTTATGGATGGCTTAGGCTCGAAATGAGCCCAAGCCCAGCAAGGCTCGGTTCATTGAACTCTCAAGCGGCATAAAAATGTAAACGAAAAGGTAAAAAATAATAATAATAACTTGAGCTCATTGGCTCGGCTCGGCTCGGCTCGGCTCGGCTCGGCTCGGCTCGGCTCGGCTTGGCTCGGCTTCTACTTGAACGAGCTTGAGCTCGGCTCCAGGGGCGGAGCTGTTCTGCCTTCACGACATTTCCGTCTCTCTCGCCTGAGTCGTCCACTCGTCCCTGCCTCTGTTAGACTGTTCTCCTTCTCCCGTGACTTCCGTCGACAGTCGTCCGTCTCTCTCTCTCTCCACTCCAGGCTGTGTTGAGTGGTGTCCGACTCCTCGTTACGCATAGAAAATCCGTATTTGATGCTTGATGTTTTGAGCTTTACTACTTTAGGATCTGCTTGAGAAATCTGTATTGACGTATTGTTGAATGTGAATTGAAAATGTTGTGTACTATGTAGTCGGATGCTAACTAATTTCAAAGCCTTGAAAGTTGAACGAACTAGAAAGAGGATACAAACAGGAGACTCCCCTTTTGCTTAGATATGGAATTGAAATTTGGGTATTGTTGAATTGAAATGGTTGAAATTTGGGTATTGTTGAATTAAATTTTGGGTATTTGAATGTCTTTGTCCTTATTTCAAATTTTTATTATAATATCTCATTAGATTTATCTGCACATGCCTCTGAAATTCCCTTCTGTAGTTAGTACTCGAATTACTATCATCAATGGAAGTGCCATATGGTATTTTTCTGCAGAAAGTTGGGTGTTAATACACAATTGAGCCTCGTTCGTTTGAAATACAGTCTTGCCATGTTTTTTACGCGATAGTAGAGAAGAAGAAAAAGAAGTTTGAGCACTATGTACCAAACACGCACAATGTCAATAAATCGTGCTTATGCACCGGAATTGTAGTGGGACAATATGTGGAGTTGGAATGTATTGCACGTATACATGGAAAAGAAAACGTGTATTGTTTACTGCATACTTCGCACCCAGGAAGGGGAATAAACTGATTATCGATCAAGAATGGTATTGTATTATCCTTTTTTTTTTTTTTT
>CAIGRL010062635.1:0-11865 GCA_903798325.1 Fraxinus xanthoxyloides | reverse complement strand
TATTATAAAATATATTTTCTACTCTTTTTTTTTTTTTTTGTTTCTTTTGTCAATTTTTTAATTTTTAATTATATAAATATATAAATAATTAAATGGTGCTAAGTGGGGCGAGCCACACATCCCACAAACGAGACTAACAACAAAAATCTCGTACAATTTGCTCTTTGGCTTGCAGGACTTGGCTCGTGAGCTAGCTCGTACACGTGCATGCAAGGTCTCTTAGCTGTGCAATATACATGATTGTTTAATGTTGATATTGTTGGTCAAAAATCAATAAAGAAAAAAAGAAGTGTGTGGAACAAAAAGTAGAAGGCCAAAACCATGGAGGCATGCGGTCGCATGTTGGCTTACAAGGCTTGTTCGCCCTGCCATTTAACAACATATGCAGTCGCATATGTTTGTTCCATGCAGCCACAAAGTTAAAAACAAGCTTTTTGCTAGTTTTTCAAACTGAAATCTAGTGTCTTTTTTTTTTATGAAAAATTGTCTATCTACATCATGTTTTGGCACCATTTCGTGTAGTTTTGATTGAGGTCTATAAATAGGTGATTAATGATCAATACAAATATATACAAACTACTTAAGATCAAATTCGAGTCCACAAAAGGATCAAAACCTATTTCCCTTCATATTAAAATTTTGTTTTGTATTCTTGAAATTTTGATAGAAAACACTGAGTGTTTAGGTGTGTTTTTATTACAAGGATTGATTAATCCTTCAAACAATTTGTCAATATCTCTTTAAGCATCAAATTATATCCGAAAGGGGACAATATCGTTTGTGGACAACGATATTTGTGTTTGAGCCTTCATCTTTATTCCGGTGTTTTTATTTTTTGTTATTGTTTCTTCTTCATCTCCTTTATGTGGAAACATCTCTCTACAACAATCTCAAACGATATCTTACAATGGAGAACGAAATTAAGATGGCGACGGTCAAATTGATAAATCAAGATCTTGTCTGTCTAGATCGATTTGATGGGACAAATTTCACAAGATGGCAAGACAAGTTGAAGTTCTTTCTCATGGTGTTGAAAATCTTCAACATTCTTAATCCAAAATTGGCACCACTTGCGGATCCAACGAATAAAGATACCAAAACCATGAGAATAGATAGACGAAAGCGTCAAGAGGAGAACTCATATGCCGCGGTTATATTTTTAATGCTCTGTCCGATCGATTGTACGATCTCTACACAAATACATCATCGACAAAAGAAATATGAGATGCTTTGGAAAACAAGTATAAAGCCGAAGAAGAATGTACTTAGAAATTTCTAATATCAAGGTATTTTGACTTCAAATTCCTTGATAACATTCTCATCCCTCACCAAATACATGAGTTACAAGTTTTTGTCAACAAATTGAAGGTGGTCAAAGTTGAAATCCCATAATCTTTCCAGGTAAGAGCAATCATTTCAAAACTCTTGGGGATTTGGAAATCATATATGAAGAAAATATTGTCTAGTTCCGAAGATTATTCTTTCAAACAAGTGCAAAAACATCTTCGAAATTGAAGAAGAATCAAGGGCAAGAGTAAGAATGCCAATTCTTAAATCCAACAAGAGAAAACCTTCTAAAACCTTTAACAAGTTTAAGAAAAAGTCCAATGGAGGTTGCTTTGTATGTGAGAAACTCGGACATTATGAAAAGGAATGTCAACACCGAAAAAAGAGTGAACTCCATCAAAGAAAATAATATTGTGGCCACCGTAAGCGAGATCAATGCAATCAAGGGAAAATTTCTTGGTTGGTGGTAACTGTACATACATCATATGATAAATCTTTATTCAAGACCTATTATGAAGTAGATGAAGATCAAGAGATTCAAATGGGTAACGAAGGACACTCCAAAGTGGTTGGGAAAGGAAATGTAGAGATTATCTTCACTTTCTGGAAAATCGTTACTTTAACAAATGCACTACATATTCTTGAAATGAATATGAACTTAGTTAATGATTATCTCTTAGAAAAATTGGATATAAAAAGTGTTTATGAGTCTGATAAATTTGTATTATCCATAAATGAGAAATTTGTTGAAAAGGGCTATTCTAGTGAAAGAATATTTAAACTTTGTATTGTTGACAAAATTATTAATCAAATTAGTTTTGTTTATATTGTTGAATTTATTTACGTTATGACATGCTAGATTAGATCACAGATGTAGGAGTATCATGAAAAGAATGTTAAAAAGTGACTTAATATCATATAATAAAAATGATGCATTTAATTGTAAAACATGCATAGAATCTAAAATGACTAAGAAGCCTTATCAAGGTATAAATTTGACTTCTAATATTTTAGAATTAATTCATACGGATATATGTGAATTAAATGGTAAATTAATTAGTGGTGGAAATATGTATTTTATTACATTTATAGATGATCACTCTAAATATACTTATATTTATTTAATGAAACATAAACATGAAACTTTTGATATTTTTAAAACATATAAAATGAAGTAGAAAATCACTTAAGTAAGAAAATAAAAACTCTAAGAAGTGACAGATGAGACGAATATTTTTCTAATGATTTTAACTTGTATTGTGAACAACAAAGCATAATTCATCAATAATCTGCACCTAGGATACCTGAACAAGATTTTTGAGCTGGAAGAAAAATAAAATTTTAGGTGAGATGATAAATGTTGTGTTAACTTCTGTTAAGTTGTCATTTAATTTATCGGGTGAAACATTGTTGAGTGCATGTAGGATATTAAACATATTTTCTTCAAAATATACAAAGGTTTCCTACTTATGAATTGTAGAAATGAATAAAGACTAACATTAGATATTTCAAAGTATGGGGGTGTCTTACATATTATAAGAACACGAACCCTAAAAGAATCAAGTTGGGTTGAAGAGACATTAAACATGTCTTCGTTGGTTATGTTAGTAATAGCAAATCATATGGGTTGTTAAATTTGGAGACCAATGTAATAGTTGAATCAAGTGATGTCGAGTTCTTTGAGAATTCCCTATCCTCGAATAATGAATTAAGGGGTACCTACAATGAGATATCTAGTTCGGGTGGAACACAAGATGAAACATCTTCTAAAGATGTTCATGAGTCTTATGAACCATGAAGAAGCAAAAGAACTCAAATTGAGAAGTCTTTAAGACCAGATGAAATTGACTCTCAAGTTATTTCGTTTTACCTAGTAAAAGGAAATGAGAAGAATGTTGTAAGCATAATCTCTTTTGTTCTACAAGTGGAGACCGATCCTAAAACCTATAGAGAAGCTATGACTTCTCATGATAGCATTTTTTGGAAAGATGTAATTAAAGATGAAATTGATTCAGTTATGTCTAATATATGGGAACTTGTTGATTTACCACCCGTATCCAAACCTATCGGATGAAAATGGGTGTTTAGGAGAAAATACAATGTTGATTGTTCTCTTTATACCTTTAAAGCTAGAATAGTAGCTAAAGGGTATCGACAAAATGAGTGAATAAATTATTTTGATATATATACACTGGTAGCTAGAATAACTTCAATTAGAATTTTATTTGCATTAACTTTGATACATAACTTACATGTTCATCAAATTAATGTCAAGACGGTATTTTTAAATGGGCATCTTGATGATGAGATTTATATGGAACGACAGAAAGGGTCTGCTCTACCCAAAAATGAATATAAAGTGTGTGAAATAGTATACGATCTAAAACAAACACCTAAGAAATGGCATGAAAAATTTGACTTAGCTATTAATTCATTTGGTTTCATAAATAATAATGTAAATCAATGTTTATACTCTAAATTGTGCGATAATGTATAATCCTTATTTCCTTGTGTGTTGATGACGTGTTGATTATGAGTAATCACATGAATAGAATCAAAGAAACGAAGAGATTTCTATGTTCCATATTCAAGATGAAAGATTTTGGGCACGTAGATTCCATATTGGGTATCAAAGTTACAAAAACTAGTGGGGGTTTCTACTCGAGTCAATGACAATATATTGAGAATGTGATTAATAAGTTCAAACATTTGAACATAAAAGAATTTAATACCCATCTTGATCTAAGTTTAAAACTTATAAAAAAATGATAGAAGAGAAATTGCTCAATGGGATTATGCAAGTGCTATAGGAAATCTTATATATGCATTTCAATGCACATTTGTAATTAATAAACTTAGTAAGTTTACTAGTAATCTAAGTAAGGAACGTTGGAAGGCCATTGGAAGAGTTCTTGGCTATTTAAAGAAAACCAATAACTTAGGTCTGCAATATTCTAAATTTACGGCTATATTAGAAGGATTTACCGATACTTTTGATTTCTAGCACGGGTGAAAGCAAATCGACTTCGGGTTGAATATTTACTCTTGGAAGATGTGTTGTTTATTGGAAATCAAAGAAACAAACAAGTATTACACACTCAATTATGGAATCTGAATTTGTAGCGTTATCATATACCGGAAAAGAAGTTGAGTAACTTAAGGATTTTCTTTATGAGATATCTTTGTGACCGAAGAATACATCTTCGATATCTATCATGAGTGATAGTCAAGCCACATTAGCAAATGCATACAATGGGTATACAATGGAAAATCTCGATATATGAGTTTAAGACATAACTATAAATAGAGATTAATCAAAAGTGGAATAATTTCTCTAAATTATGTTAAGCAAATTGAAAATCTAATAGATCACTTAACTAAACCTCTAAATAGAGATTTAGTAATATCTACTTCGAGTCAAATGAAGCTAAAACTCTTAAAGTAAAAGATTCAGTGATGATAGCAACAGGAATGGCAAAAAAACCCGCTAAACCCGATACCCGTGGGGCCCTGCCCCGAATAGGGTGGGGATTACCCGCCTAACAAGGTAAACGGGGCGGGGACAGGTCAATGGTCATTAACCCGAAGTGGGTATGGGGCGGGTACGGGAAATATAGTTCCCGCCCCGCTACCCGCCCCGTTTAAAGTTAATTTCAAATTTAAATTTTTTATCGAACAAAAATAATAATTTTATCATCATTTTTAAAGGGAACATAAGTTGTTTTTAACAAATTAGTAAGAATGTAATAATATTTACTAACTAAAGACATAAAAAATAAAAAGAAAAATAAAAAGAAAAAATAAATGGGACAATAAATGGAGTAAGAGACTTGCCCCATCCCGTCCCAATCCTGTCTCGAACCCGCTCCTTCCTGCTTTAACCGAGTATGAGGATGGGGTAAGGTAATAAAAATACTCGACGGGACGGGGGTGGGAATGGACGACCCGTCCCATACCCGCCACGTTGCCATCCCTAGATAGCAACCCTACTTGTTATTACTTAACAAGTAATTCAGGGGTTCAAATGGTAATAAGTAATTCGGTATGTGAATAGTTTCAATATTATAACTCTATCCTAATAATATAATGTTGGTTTTTACTTGAATGAAGGTTGAGCTATAAGCGCTTAATGAAATTCAAGACAAAAGTACAAGTATTTCTAAAAGTAACAAAGATATTGAAAGAATTTCACCTAAATGAATTTCAAGGTGGTGCCACCTCAATAGAGAGTTGGAGTCTCTCTCTTAAAAAGTTCGTTGAATAGGATAAGTGTAAGGTGATATTAGCGCTAAGTAAGATTGATGAACTTGAGAACACGTGATAATTGTGTGTGTGTATGCTTACTGGTATTGTCATAGGGAATAATTGGTTCAAAAATTTTATGCTGCATTTAATTTGGACTTTCCTTTGTTTGAATTACACTATGATTAGATTCACATTGAAAGATATATAATCCTAATATGTATTGTATGTTCTGAATATGAGATTTTAGTGAATATTGAACAAGTGAGGATTGTTTAAATTGTTGTTTAAAAATCAATAAAAAAAGTGTGGAACAAAAAGTGGAATTAAGGACCATAACCGCATAGGCCATGGAGGCATGTGGTCACATGTTGAAGTTTGTTCTATACGGCCGCATAGAGTTAAAAACAAGTCATTTGCTGGTTTTTCAAACTGAAATCTGGTGTCTTTTTTGATGAAAATTTGTCAATCTTCATCATGTTTTGGCACCATTTCGTGTAGTATTGATTGAGGTCTATAAATAGGCGATTAATGATCAATACAAATATATACAAACTACTTGAGAACAAACTCCATTCCACTAAAGGATCATAAACTATTTCCCTTCATATTCAAATTTTGTTTTGTGTTCTTGAAGTTTTGGCAGAAAAACTAAGTGTTCATGTGTTTTCTGATTAATTCTTCAAACCATTTGCCAATATCTTTTTAAGCATCAAATTCTATCTGAGATAGGACAAATATCGTTTGAGTGCCACGATATTCGTGTTTGAGCCTTCATCTTTATTCAAGTGTTCTTATCTTTTGTTCTTTGTTTCTTCTTCATCCCCTTTGTGTGGAAACATCTTTCTACAACACTTAGTGTAGCTTTTAGACTTCGATTGATGCCATCAATTTAGGCAGCCAAATTCAAATTTTACAATTTTCTTTTATTCCTTGTAAAAATTTAGGGTCTATAAATAGGGAGATTATAAATAAACTTTATGAAATTCCTGCCTTCTTTTCAATCTCATTAATATACGATGTTGTCTCTTAAACAATAAAATTTTATAATTATCATAAGATTAATCCTCTATTTTCAATTATATCTTAAATTTCAACTTTCATCATATAAAATATTTCTAGTAGTTGTACTTTTTATTCCTAATTTTATTTTTTATTTTTTGTAAAATTCGTTTAGAATTACACTATATTCATGAATCTTGATGAGGGTGTTAAAGTATATTTCAGTAAGCTTGATACTCTTGTCTGTGATTTTTCTCAAGCATGTGATATTACAAATTCGAAATATATTGATACTATCGAAGTGACATCCATTGAACATAATGACTATTTTGGAAGAAGGAGTCTCTACAAAGAGACAAAAGTAGGCAAAAGCTCGTAAATCTACTTTTGAGAGCACTTAGCGAAAAAGAAGACAATTGAGAATGAGAGAAGATTAAGAAAATATATTGCAATTACCATAGAAAGTGTTGAGGAAAGTGAGTGATTTGTTTATAAGTTTTTAATTAACATAGTAAGTTTAAATAAAATGATAAATACCTTTTTTGTATTGAAGATTTTGAAGTGGGAAGACTTAACTTCAATTTTGTTCAGGCCAAAATGGACCTTTTGGAGCAGCGCTTGCAAATTTAGTTTTGAAATTTACGCAGTTTGTCTCTAACAATACCTAGATGGGAGGTGAATAGGTATTATATGTGGAATTAAAAATATTGATTAATTAGCAACAATTCACCAATTAATTATCTCTAGATGATTATTCAATCAACTCAATTTAGCCCTATGTTTAAATACCGGAGCTCATATAATCATTAAGTAAAGCAGTAAAAAATACAAGAATGATCACGGAGAAACCCCAACTGGGTAAAACTCCGAACACTTTGCTAGTCAACAATCCGCTATAAACGATTCGTGACTTACAATCCACCAGACTAGACGACGACACGTACTAACTGATATTTTGATTGCAATTTCGACAGCTCTCCTGAATTCTGTGCTTCTGCACCAATTCCAACTGTAATTTCCAAAGCTCTCCTGGATTCTGTCTTTTTGCAGCAACTCCTAGTTTTGTGGGATCGTTTATCTCATATGAAATTCGAAGAACAACCCGTTCTTTACCAACTGGAACTCTAGTCACCTTCCTCGATTTTTAGCAATTCTGACATATATGTTGGAAGCAGTGGTTTGGTATTTGGATTAGAAATCTAATGCTTTTCGCCACAAAGAACAGTATATCAAAGAAACACGAAGGTTGAAAACTTCAAAGATGAAGAGAATATGAAAGCACAATGTTTGCTCAATGTTCAACCTTGAGAAATCTCGTTCTATGGCTTTAGAATATTTATAGGTAAAGTAGAAAACAGATGGGCAAAAAAAAAGCATTTAAAATGTAAAATAAAATATTCCCGCATAATCCTGTCGCTCGAGCGAAGTAGGGGCGATAGTCTAGCGATGCAGTTTTTGTTTTTATAGTTCGAGCCAACCCTTGGTGAAAGTCTAGCGAAAATCTGCGTCGTTTTCCTCCTTATTCCAAACTCGAAACACTAGACCTATTCAATTAATTTTTAAACAAATTGCACATTACTACTTGAGCTTTTACACTCTATCAATGTAACTCCTTTTGTTCACAGAATTTTGCCAATTACAAAATTAACTAAAACCTAACAAACTCCCCTTTTGACATTTTGTAAGAAAACATTAATCTATGTCAATGCATAATAAAATAAAAGTTACAGACTCAAAATAATGACACAACCTAACTACAAACTGTCATGAACAAACTCAGCAGTACTTGTTTCCTAAAATAGACAACTCAAATACCAATGTAAAATGTGTGAAAAACAGGATCAATGATAATCATAGTTCAAACAGTTCAACTGTAAATGTCATTTAAGCAATTGTAACTCACAAAACATATTTCTCAGTTTTACATCACAAGCTAAAACATAGTATCAATGTAACCCAACATACCAAAATGAAACATTGACACTATCAAAATATCAAAAACTTAATTTAGCGAAACTAAACTCAAACAAATGTGCATGTGTTCCACCTAATTGTAAACTTTCAATGTGTTCAAGCAGTAAGTAAATGTATCTATATCTCACTCTAACAACCACTCAGACATAAAATGATATCAATTCGTAAATATATATATGTCTCACACCAACGATCCCTCAGACATAAAATGTAAATCATAAAATGCAAGTAAAAAAATGATTACATCCAGATTTAGAAAAATGATACACAATATGTAAGCACAAAAATCTAGATACAGACTCTTCAAATCAGCAAAACTATACAAAAACTGCCTATCTATCCCCCTTTTCATCACACAATGACAAGAGGTAAGCATATATCTATGAAGCACCAGCAGCATTATCGGAGTCCGTCCTCTCCTCTAAAGCATCATCTTAATGGCGACGAATCCATCGTAGTCCAACAACACCCCATAGTGTAGCGAATTCAATAGTGTGACAATCAATGGTAGCACGAAGCTATGTAATCTCTTCTATCATACGAGCCTACTACTCGAGAAGCACAGTCATCTGTCCCAAAAGAGCGACGAACGAGTCGATGAGAGCAGACTCGGGATGAGGAGGGGTACTGACGCAGAAGGAGGATGAGTCGAAGAAGAAGAAGGAATATCGGTGGACTCTGGAGCAGTAGAAAAAGTAGGAAAATCAGAAGGGTCAAAAGAAATCAGATTATCGATAGGATCGTTGGGACAATCGGATCAACATGTGGCTGTACGGGCTTAAAAGAAGCATGTGACCTGCTCTAGGCAATAGTGGTATGGCCAATCGACCAAGAAACCCGCTGCGGAACTCCTTCGGGGAAGCTAGCTCCTAAGGCTGTGAGTAACCAATAGATAAGACAAACATAAGATAGCCCAACCCAAATCTCTGTGGTCCTAAATGCCCTCAAGATCTCTTAGCATATAAAAGAAGGCAGATCAATAGAATCGCCAGCAGCAGGGCATACATGAATTAAGCTTTCTCTATAGGCAATGAAGAAGTATGAGAAATTGGCCACATATTTGTGCACACAATACGCAACAAAAATCTGTCGGTCAGTGGGTAAAGATCCATTGCGCAGCGCACCTGGACCACCCTCCATCGGTATGTTAAGCACCGTGGAATGAACTAACATGTCCGATGGAAGAGAATCAGCAGTCAAATAGGGAAAGAGGGGGTGAACGACTCTCGAAATATGAATCATGCTAGAAATGATGTCCGGAGTAATCTTAACAACCCGACTTCGAAAAACCCTAAAGGATGAGCCATTTATATCATGGATGTTAGCGTAAAACTCCTGGACTAACAGATTACGAGGGGGCGTCAACTCAACTAAAAGCGGCTCCAAACCCCGAGATAGTTGCGAGGTTAGAGGATAGGTCAGACATGATGACCTTGCGCTAAAAAATATGGGATGCAGAGAGAATTGTGACCCAAAAACATCCTAGGCCACAATAGAAATGTACCAATGCCTGCAAAACGAGATAAGTACGTGAACATGAAATGTGTCATAAAGTGAATGCATGATGACATGCAATGATACTTAGACATAGGTGACGTAACAACATGACATGTGCTATGATGTGGTAACATGACGTCATCTTACGGTGTCACCAAACATACAACTCCAACACATATACCGACCCCAACACAGCACAACACAACAATAAACATCTAACCTTAAAAACTCTTCAACACTCGACAAATTACCAATGCAACCTAATGTAATCAACCAAAGCCAAACAACCAACGAACAAACTCCACTCGATCAAAAAGACATCAAAGCAACCATTCCACCGGTCACAACCCAATACAACACTCACCAAAATCTCATCCAACACATAACACCTCCAATTAACTCAATGAAGTTCAATAAAAAATGAAACATGCCAAAAAGTATGCCAAAAACATCCAAAAGTCTCAATGTGTTGTGTAAAATCATGCAAAAGTGATGATAAACTACCACATTATCTAAACATGAAGTGTAATAACAAAACTCACACATAAGAATGGCCAAATCATAAAAAAATCGAAGTAAATAGCAAAAATAGCGAAAAAACAAAGAATTTGTAATTTTACCTTTGAGACTCAATTTATTGATGATGTAGATGCACAATGTAGTTGATTAGGCGAGGTGAAATGAGTGGGAAAGAAAGATTTTGAGTGGGTGCTAAGAGAAATTGAGAGAATTTGTGAAAAGTGGATAAAAGTGCTTGAGAAACCCTTAAACCCACAAACTTATGCTCGAGCGACACTCAAACGATAAGTGAACAAGGCAGCTTTTGTTGCGTCGCTTGAGCGTGTTCCAGCGATAGGCTGGCGACACCTCAATTGACAGAAATATCACAAAAAATTCAAAAATTCAGAAAAATAGCATTTTTTAACTAAATAAAATGTTAATATAAACAACTCAACCCTTGACACTTCCAAAATTAAAATCAAGCATGCAATCACAAGTCGAGCATTATCAAAACGACTTTCCCACATACGCAGTTAAGTTCAAGATGGAGTAAAGTGTATAAATGACTCATGTGTGTAATGTGCCACTATTTTTTCGTGGAAACGATTCCAAACCTTAAATTTGTGAGATATGACATGCAAACATCACTGTTAAATAAGTATGATCAATACTGATGAAAGTCAAACTCGAATAAATTTTAGGAACTGAATATGAGCTCAATTATATGATAAATTTTCTGTTCTCGCCCTGAATTTGAGCATGTTTTATTTTTTATCGATTTTCTCGTAAATAACATCTTATGTGCAGAATATATCCATTAAGCGACTAAATTGACACATGTAACGAGTTTTAGGTCGATTAATCCAAGTTAGATGACCATAGGCACCAGGTTATGAAATGACTAGTATGTGGTTGTGGAGACGGTGGTGGTGGTGGTGGGTACATGAATTAATCTTTTAGCCTTTGCTGACATTTGGATCGGGTGGGATGGAGTGATTTAGGAAGATGAACAATTATAACTTTATTTCAGGAAAAATTACAGCAACGATCCCTAGGAGAGTATATTGGCCAATTGCATTTTTTAAAAAGTTCAGGAGTAAGATTACAATTTATTCTTTATTTTTCTTTTCTTTTCTTTTTTGTTGTATTTATATATGAATGCATATTGGTCATTTTACGTTAAAAATAGGTGAAAATGACGTTTTCTACAATAAAACATCGAAATAGGGGTGAAAATGTAAAGATCTGAAACATAGGGACGTTTTGCAAATTACATGTTAAACGTATGGACGTTCTGTGCAATTAAGCATTTTCTTTAAATAGAAATGGAAAGTACTTTGTTCTTAATTAAATTAATTGGAG
>CAIGRL010062592.1:0-12657 GCA_903798325.1 Fraxinus xanthoxyloides | reverse complement strand
TCTGATTTCAATAAAATTGTGCGATGCGTTATAGGAAGTCTAGATTTTAGAACTACCGTTGAATTAAATTGATTTGTAGCATCACATCCTCCGATTAGAGTGTTGGGATGAAAACCTCTAATTGAGTTATAAAAATGAATAATTGATGTGAACGATCCAATCTAAATGAGGGAATTTCAATGCTTCACTGCCTAACTTCATTGATTTTAATTTTACCATCTCAAGACATTGATGTTAATTTAATTTAAATACCAAATTCGACTACACATTTGATAGAACAATTCATTTTTTTATCCTTTGAGTAATTTTCTATCTATCTGTGGAGTCGACACCCCAAAACTGTGCTACAATATCCACGTTATTTTTTGAGCGTAATCAAGCAATTCCAGTACATAACAAAACTCTCAAAGCTAGTGTTCCAATTAGCTTTTCCCGTCATTTGTCTCAATTCAGGATCGAGATGGTATTCCGTTATGCAAAAAAAAAAAAAATTAAATGTTAGAACTTTCACCAAGAAATAATGGAATAAAACATAATCTTAGAAAATTAAACGAACTGAATTGTAACTAATATACGCAAAATGTAAATTCATTTATATCGACGCTAATAAAAAACTGATTTAGTAAAGTAAAGGAGAAAAAGAGTATTACACGAAAAAATAAAAAAGAAAACTAAATTAAAGAAATTATTAAAACAATATAAAAATTAAAGAACGAATATAAAAAAACATTTTAAATTGAAAAAAAAAAATTACGATGAACACAAAATAATTAAGAAATGCAAAAAAATTAAGAAAAAATAATAAATTAATGACCAAAACTAAAAAAGGAAAAATAAATTAAAGGAAATTTAAAAAAATATAAAAAAGCAAGAAAATTATAAAGTATTTTTAAATTAAAAAAATTATAATAAGAAGAAAACAATTAAGGAATTCTTTAAATTATTATCAAAAAATAATAATAAAAATATAGAAATGGAAATTATAAAATTAAATAAAGAATATAAATATGATTTAGTTAAAATTGAAAAAAAAAATTATTTATAATATAAAGAAAACAATTAAGAAATTTTAAAATAATTTCCAAAAAAATTAAATAAAAAAATTGTAAAAAAGAAATTTAAAAACATTAAATAAATAATTTAAATATTATTTAATTAAAATTAAAAAAATTAAATTTATCTTAAAAAAGGAATTAAAAAGAATTTTAGATTGAAGAAAAAATAGTGGGGCAAAAAAATGAAAAAAAAGTGCATAGACCCAATGTTCAATAGCAACGACTACGCCTACTGTAAAAACATTTATAGTCAGCCCAGGCGATTGTTATCTGACGACAAATGTAACACCCCGAAACTTATGTCCTGAATGTTCATCAATTGATTCATTTAGCCATAATAAAAGTTGATTGACGCATTGTAATTAAAAAAAAATTGTAGAATAAA
This sequence comes from Fraxinus xanthoxyloides, assembly GCA_903798325.1. Classification (NCBI taxonomy): domain Eukaryota; kingdom Viridiplantae; phylum Streptophyta; class Magnoliopsida; order Lamiales; family Oleaceae; genus Fraxinus; species Fraxinus xanthoxyloides. The sequence goes on along the minus strand of CAIGRL010062592.1, from coordinate 11,217 downwards.
ATAAGTTATTTTGTTGTTTCGTAATATATCCAATAAATTCAATCCAGTAATGAAGTATAAATCCATCGATTTTGAAAATAAAATTCTGATTGCAAAATAATTTTAAACCAAATGCTAAATATTCAAAAAAAAATAAAAATTCTTGATCGAGCGACACGAACTCTGTCGGCAATTTCAACCTCAAACTCCGATCAACCAAGCGTCTGAAAAATATTTTATACTTGGAATCAGTGTACGAATACACCTAGTATAGATTTCTCAGTATTTTCACAATCTAATATAAAAAGCAAGTAAATTACGTACGTAACATAACTTTTCTAGTGGGATAGAAACCTGACCATCTCATTCTCACTTAGGTCATACCCATTCTCAATCTCCACTCAAGGTATTGAGCCCTATGGCTGGTTTCTATGTAGATTTACGTAATAATACTCTATGGTATTATCCAAAAAATCCTTCTTTAATTTAGATACATAATAGCACATAAAATACTTAACTTAAAACATTAAAACGTGAAAATACAAACCACTTGACATTTAGAGAAAACCACACCTAATTCGTCAAATTGCTTGCATACTTGAGTTACTTAAGACTGAAAATTCTTGCGAACGGATCTCGAACACGCTAGAAAGCTTTTTCTTTTTTCTCTCTTTTTTCTTCATTTCTCACATTTTTTCCTCTCTCCTTTTTTCTCTCTTTTTCTGTTCTTTTTTTTTCTCTTAATTTGTGTGAATTAAAATGCAACAACGAGAGGGTATTTATAGGTGTAATTTGATAAAGATAATTACATAATGAGAATAATAATAGGACTCTTAATTCAAATTTGGATTGGTATTTCATCAAACAAACCTATCGTGAAATTCGAATTTAAAAAAAAATATATAACTACATGAGTATAAGATTCTAGTGTGGATATGTACAAATTTCAAGTTTTATCTAAATAATTTTTACTAGATAATTCGATAATAATTTAATAGATATCCAAAATAATATTAAAATCTAATTTCATGTAAAACTCATATATATCGAATTATTAGGAATATTAACACAAGGTCCCTAAAAAATGATAAAGTTGTTAGGTTACCCTAAAATCTCAAAACTTGCATTTATACCTCATAATATATATATTGTACGTACTTTTGGGGTATTACATCCTCCCATCCTAAAAAAAAATTCCGACCTTGAAATTTACCATAGTCATCGAAAAGCTGTGGATATTTAGCTTTAATATATGTCTCATGTTCCCAAGTAGACTCTTCGACCTCGTGATTTCGTTACTGAACTTTTACTAATGGAACTTCTCTATTTTGAAGCATTCGAATATTTCTTTAAAAAAATGACTACTAGAGCTTCCTCATAAGTCAGATTTGGATAGATGTCTAACAAATAAGGATTAATCACGTGGCTAGGATCTAATATATAATTTCGAAGCATAGATACATGGAAGACATTGAGTGTTGTTGAAAGTTCAAGAGGCAATCGCAGCTCATAGCTTGGACGGTTCGCTCAATAATCTCAAGCCCTAGAATTCTTTGCTCATCAACTTCATCCCGATGAGCTGGAGATTTGAACATTCTACCATATGAAGCCCCATAAAGGCCATTTCTATGGTAGTCTGATAGCTATTATTGTGGGAAAATTCTACCAATGATAGATGTTTTTCCTAACTTCCTCTATGGTCAAGGACACTTGCTCAAAACATGTCATTAAGAATTTGAATAGTCCTCTCCGACTGACCATCGGATTATGGGTAGAAAGTTGATTTGAAGTTTAGCTTAGTCCCCATTACCTTGTGCATACTTTTCCAAAATTTTGAATCTTGGATTTCTGTCTGATACAATAGAGACAGGGTTCCTATGTAATCTAATCACTTTTCTAACGTATAGCTGAGCTAATTGATCCATATTAAAAGTCATCTTTAGTGCTAAGAAGTGAGTTGAGTTTGTCAATTTATCGATAATAACCCAGATTGCATCATTTCCTCTATTTGATTTTGGAAAACCTACTACAAAATCCATAGCGATTTGCTCTCATCTCCATTCAGGAATCTCTAGTGGATTTACTAACCCTAATGGTTTCTGAAGTTCTGCTTTTATTTGTTGGTAAACCATGCACTTCTCTACGAATAAACATATTCCTCTTTTCATATTCCGCCATCAGAATATGCTTTGAAGGTCTTTATACATTTTTGTTTCCCCAGGATGTGTTGCATGTAGGGTAAAGTGAGATTGTTCTAATATTTCATTTCGTATATTCTCTTCTTTTGGTACACACCCTTTAAACATCAATGCATTATCCTCAACTAACTGAAAACCTTTTCATTTGCCCGTGCCAACTTGATCTTTAATCTTTTGCAAAAATGGAACACTATCCTGTGCTTTCTTAATTCGATCTCAGATAGTTGGTTGAATTGTGAGGGTAGCAATTCGTGGTACAATATTTACTGAAGATGAGATCACCTCAAGCTGCAAGTAATTTATATCTCTGATCAATGATTTCTTTATCGTGGGTAAAGCTGCCAATGCCGTGTTGTCTTCTTACTTAATGTGTTGCAACTACATTAGCCTTTCCTGGATTGTAATGAATGGAACAATCATTATCTTTCACCAATCCTAGTCATCTACGTTGTCTCATGTTCAATTCCTTCTAGGTGAAGAAGTACTTTAGGCTCATGTGGTCTGTATAAATATTGCATCTAGTTCCATAGAGACAGTGTTGCTATATTTTTAGTGCATGAACTATTACTGCTAACTCCAGGTCATGCGTTGGGTAGTTTTCTTCACACGATTTTGGTTATCTAGAAGCATATGCGATAACTTTACCATGCTGCATAAGTATGCATCACAGACCATTCTTAGATGCATCGCTGTAGATAACGAAGCCTTCTGACCTTTTGGGTATGGTCAAAACTAGAGCCGAGGTCAATTTCTGTTTTAGTTCTTGAAAGCTCTGTTCGCGCTTATGTGTCCATTTGGAACTTCATGTTCTTTCTCGTTAGTTGAGTCATTGGAATGACAATCTTTGAAAACCCTTCAATGGATCTCCTATAATAATCTGATAATTCCAAGAATTTTCTCACTTTTCTAACATTAGTTGGCTGAAGGAATTCGTGATTGCTTCCACTTTACCTGGGTCAACTTCAATTCCTTGGGTTGTGATTATGTGGCCTAGAAATCCTACTCTAATGTGCCAAAATTCGCACTTTTTGAATTTGGTATAGAGCTTCTCCTTTCTTAGTATTTCGAGAATAATCCTTAGGTGTTCCGTATGTTCATGCTCACTATTTGGATAGATTAGTATATCGTAAATTAAGATAATAACAAACTCATCTAAATAGTTGTGGAAAACTTGATTCATGAGATCCATGAAGACATGTCTTAGGATCATCAGTTGCTTTAATTTTCGACTAATGATAACCTAATCTTAAATCAATTTTTGAGAAGACATTGGCACCTTATAGCTGGTAAAATAAATATTCAATTCTAGGGATGGGATATTTATTTTTAATTTTAATACGGTTCATCTCTCGATAATCGATGCAAATTCTCATCGATCCATACTTCTTCTTTACGAACAATATTAGGGAGCAGAACAACATTAGGGCTCCCCATGGTGAGACACTAGGTCTAATAAAACCCTTGTCTAGCAACTCCTGCAATTGTACTTTCAGTTCTTAAAGTACTATTGGTGCCATACGATAAGGGGTCTTTGAAATTGGCGTGGCACTCGGTCTCTTTGTCTGGATGCATTCCTGTTAAAACTTTGGTAAATACATCTGAAAAACCCCAAACCACTCGAACTTCATCAATGGTTAACTCCTTCTGAGCAATGCTAGTCAAAGACACTAAGAATCCTTGAGTAGATTTCCTTTTTAGCAAGTGTTTAGCCTGTACTATTGATATAAGTCGGAAGAGAGGTTTCACCCTTGTTCCAAAAAATTGAAATTCTTCTTCACTGAGTCGTCGAAAATTACATACTTCTCGAAACAACAAATGATTGCATGATTTTTCGACAACGAGTCCATTCCAAGTATAACGTTAAAATCTTCATGTTTAGAACCACCAAGTCTATTTTTATAATCTTCCCATCTATTTCTAAATTTAGGTTCCTCGCGATATAATTTGCGTTAAGCACCTTCCCAAATGATATTGATACTTCTAATATGTTATCAAGGGGTACACATTCTACATTCGACTTTGTAAAGAATATCGAAGTAACAAATGAATGTGTAACTCCTGAACCAATTAATATAAAAGCCGGCATGTCAGAGATTGATATGATACCTGCCTGGTTACAGTCATATTACGTCCTCATGGGTTAAAGAAAAAACTTTAGCTTAAGGCTTCTTAGGTTGTCCCTCAGTGCAGTCTTTGAAAATGTGTCCTAGCTTGCCACATCTGTAGCAGACACCTTTTTCCTGCTAGGCATTCTCCCTGATGAGGTTTTTGACATTTGGGACATAGTGATCGTTGATTCTTGTCACTAATGTTGGCACCTATTTTTTCTTTCCCTAGGACCTTTTCTTTTCCTCTTAATATTGTCATCCCATTTGCACTTGTCTAAGGAGCCTATGTGCTGTTTACTATTTTCACCAGTCTAGTCATCGAAGGTATATACTCGAGCCTTCTCTAGAATTCCTTGATAAGTATCGAAATAATGCCACTGCTTTCCTAATGTCAGTTCTTGGTCCACGCTCAAACCATCAAGCTCGTCTCTTCTCTGTATCGACTAGATGTGGGAAAAATCTGGAAAACTCCTCGAACTTTCACTCATAATTAGTGAGCGTCATGTTCCCTTGCTTCAGCTTAAGAAACTCTACTTCTTTCTTATATCTTAAAATAGCTGGAAATTACTTTTGAAGCACTGTCCCTTTGAAGTGTGCCCATGTAAGGTTACGTTGTTGTTCCTCGATGTGTGATCTAGTGGACATCTCCTACCAATGACTTGCTCCCTTCTCCATCATAAATACTGCACAAAGGATTTTTTGTGCATCGGTGCATTCCATAAACTTGAAAATAGGCAAGATGGTGAAGCCATTCCTCAACAGCTAGTGGATCGGGTCACCTTCAAATACAAGTAGGTGCATCTTGCGAAACTATTCTATAATTGGAGATGATCCAGGCCTGCCTTATGGCTGTTGAGGTGGTTGCTGCTGCAACATTTCTCGCATAGTAGCTAGTTATTCTTGTGTTAAATTAGCTATCATCTAAACCTTAAACATGTGGATCGTATATTGGAGGCCATTTAAGTCAATTCAACTAACCTAATTAGCTGACACGATAGAATACTTGAGTATAAATAGTGTTGTTGTTTTGTTCAATATTTTTTTATTATTTTTTTTAATAAAATTTGAAAAAATGGGCTTTACATAATTTATTTATTTATTTTTGAGTGGGTTTGCAATATTGTTTTTCGCCTTGTTGATTTGAATAATACGCAACTAAAAAGGTTTACAAGTGAGGATGGGGGTCACAAGTGGACTGCTTAAATCCCAAGCTCGCCTTCGACAATTTAGATTTTTTTGACAAAACCTTTCAGTCCTGTGAATATGCAAATCAAGAAAACTCAAACAATAATTTTTTTTATTTTTTATACATAATCATTGTTTTACTCAATTGCTTTTCTAATTCTTGTCGTGGTTCTATGGAATTAGACATCGCGATCAATATTCTGTAAAATATAACTATTTAACTTTCTACAAAGAGGATATATCAAGTTCAATCAATCACCCGTTAACTTTAAAACTAAAGTAATTTCATACCTTAGATCGTCGGTTAGAAATTGATCATGTTGTATGGATCAAACTTAACATATAAAGAAATCTAAAATTTTAATTTCACAAAGTTTGTAGAAAAGATTAACCGAGCTTTGATACCATGTTGTAACACCCTGAAACCTATGTCGCGAAGGTTACTCAATTAATTCATTTAGTCATTATAAGATTTGATTGACGCATTGTAATAAAAAAATATTGTGGAATAAAATAAGCTATTTTCTTGTCTCATAATATCCAATAAATTCAATCCACTAATGAAATATAAATTCCTCGATTTTGAAAATAAAATTTTGATTGCATAATAATTTTAAACTAAATGCTAAGTATTGAAAGAAAATAAAATTCTTGATCCAGCGACAAGGACCGTGTCAACAATTTCAAGCTCTAACTCCAATCAATCAAGCATCTGAAAAATATTTTAAATATGGAATGAGCATTCGAATACACTCAGTATAGATTTCATGTCAGTATTTTTAAATTATAATATAAAAAGTAAGTAAATTATGCACATAACATAACTTTTCTAGTCGGATAGAAACATGACCGTCTCATTCTCACTTAGGTCATACACATTCTCAATTTCCACTTAGGGTATTTAGCCATATGGCTAGTTTATGTGTAGATCTACATAATAATACCTTATAGTATTATCCACAAGACCCTTCTTTAATTTAGATCACATAATAACACATAAAATACCTAACTTAAAACATTAAAAGGTGAAAACACAAACCACTTGACATTTAGAAAAATACATACCTAATTTGTCAAATTTCTTGTATACTTGAGTTACTTAAAACTGAAAATTCTTGGGAACAGATCTCGAACTCGCAATAATTTTTTTTTTTGTTATTTCTTCCTCTCTCATTCTCTCTCTCTCTCCCCCCTCCCTTTCTCACTTGTTTTCCTCTTTCTATTTTTTTCTCTCTTTCTCTATTCTTTTTTTCCCCTCTCCTAATTTGTGTGAATTGAAATGCAACACTGAGTGGGTATTTGTGGGTATGATTTGATAAGGATAATTACATAATGAGAATTCTAATAGGACACTTAATTCAAACTTGGATTGGTCTTTCATCAAACAAACTCATCATAAAATTCGAATTTAAAAAATATAACTACACGATGATAAGATTTTAGTGTGGATATTAATAAATTTCAAGTTTTATCTAAATAATTTTTATTAGATAATTCGATAATAATTCAATAGATATACAAAATAATATAAAATTTAATTCATGTAAAACTCATATACATCGAATTATTAGAAATATCAACACAAGGTCCCAAAAAAAAAATGATAAAGTGGTTAGGTTACCCTAACATCTCAAAACTTGTTTCTTTGTTGAAGATGAGGGTATTTTTGGCTTTTCGTAAATAAGATTACAATTTTCACTTTTAAAATTTTTTTTAAACGATCAAAGGCCATTATGGAAATATGGCCAGGTCAGTCGACCATTTTCATGTGTTTCCTCGAGTTTGGAGATTGGTATTTGCAGTTTTTCGCCTATTGTTCGATTTAGTCATTCTCTATTTTTTTTAAAATTCTTCTTAGTTGTACGTTCTTTCAATAAAATAATTTTAGAAGTAAATTTAAAATATTTATCTAATTTATAATCACACATTCTTTCAAAGAATCGCTATTATAAAAATCTATTTCCAAAAAATATAAGCTCAAACTGAGCATTTGTAGAATTCTCTTAATTTAATGGTAAATTTAGTTTTAGCAAATTTTTTTCCTTGAAATCTTTTCTAAGGATCTTAATATGACTTTTTGTGACAAAAAATTCATTTGTTAAAAGTAAATTTTTTTGTAATATGATCGTTTGATTTTCCGCAAGTGAACGAGATCGTGAACAAGTAATAAAGTAGTGAAAATATTGTCGAACCCATGAGGATTACGTGTTTGATTGAGTTAAAATAAATTGAAATTTTAATCGAATAGCAAATAAATTTTGTGATTTTTCCTATACTAATCCCTAAACTATAACTAAATTAATGAAAGCAAGTAAATATATTTTTCAAATATATGAGATGCATTACTAAGATATATAATCCCCCTTATTATTTCATTTTTACTCTTATAATTAAAGTGACAATTTGAAATCATTCACGTTGGTCAATATTCCTAATTTAATTGAAAGTCTCTCTCGATAGCGATCAAATGTATTCCTCTCATGTGATCCTTCTATCTCTCGATGAAAGATGCAAATATGATAAATACATTAAAAAGTACTAGAACACATATTGAAACCATGCAAAACATAGAGGTTTATCTCTATCCTCTATCGAACCTTACAATATTTATTATATTGTGTTTAAACCCTATTGTTTCTCTCAAAAACAATAGAATCCACTAACAATTCAATTGGTAATTAAACAATTGAAAAGAATGATAAAACGATAACAAACATCCACAAATCAAATCAAATAAAGTCAAAATAATTAATTAAGAACTAAAAATATAATAATAAGTGTTCATCTCATTCTAGCAATGTATAAAATCAGTTTAACATATCGAAATTACAAGAAATCATATTTAAGTGAAAAGATATAAACCAGATTTTTTATAAATTGAGAAGATGAAGATGAAGATGAATCTTGAATCTCTTCAATGGTTTCTTAATGAATCTCCACTTGTGCCTTCTCTTGTTTGCCCAAAAATTAGGTTTGAATTTTCACTTGATTGAATTCTTGCAAATCCCCTTCAATTCTCTCACAAAAATTATGAGTTTTTTCTCCTTTGATAATATGAGTATTGTAGTATAATATGTATATGAGAGTTCTCCCCAATATGTATTATGCTGATATGTATTCATAGAAGTCAAAAATTGGTTGAAAATTAAGTCCAAATTGACTTCTAAAAGAGTTCCGATCGAATAAGGAAAGTTCCATTCGCTCGCGGATTTTTTGTCTTTACTCAGTTATGATCATAACTTTCTCTTCTAATATCTAATTGATGTGATTTAGAGTGCATTGGAAGGACAATTCAAAGGGCTACAACTTTTATAGTAGAATTTTTCTAATTTGGACGTTTACTATGCCAAAATCGATTTCAATTTTTGACTAAAAACTTGAACTATAACTTGTGCGATTGAAAATTGATTTTGATCATATTCCATTCCTTTTTGAGTTCTAATTTCATCTAATTATCTCCTAAAAATCTTTCAAGTATCATCTTTTGGTCCGAATCAGTTATTGAATATTTTCATTTTGGTCCTCAAACTTTGAATTTTACCATTTTCACAATTTTTCGCTTCTTTCTTTCAATTCTTCGTTCAACCATTGAGTCTTACCTATATAATGTAAAATACAACAATTTAGGGTATATTTCATCAAAAAAACTATCAAATGTCGTTATTTTAGGTCCCAAATAGGTGTAAAAATTACACTTATCAAATATCTCAAACTTAAACATTTGTTTGTCACCAAACAGAGTTATAATCTAAATAACAACAAACACACAAGCATGCAAAAATATTTGGTTAGAAAATCTAATTTTTATCTTAGTATTTGAAATTACAGTACTAAATCTACAAATTGTTTCAATGTGACAATTCCAAACAATACCCACTCTTCCAATGCAAAATCGACGTGTGTGTGAAGAATTAAGTAGACAATCATGACTTTACAAGTTGATTCAATTCCCGACCCTCTGTGGTCAAATATATCCGTTTACATCTTGTATGATTCACATATCCCAACCTTGTTCTTTTTTCACTTGTTTCCTAATGTGTAATCTAAGGTTGAATTTTTCATTACTATCCTCACCATCTCTAGTTCAGGTGGACTTTACTAATCGTAAGTCAACACGTCAATAAACAAGAATTCTCTAATTCTTTGATTGCTTCAACCTCCAAGACTTAATGTAAGCTAATTATCCTTCATTAAAAGTCAAATTCACTCAAACAAGTGTTTGGAGCTTAATCAAGATATTTAGTGCTTTTTTTCATGCACTTACTTTTTTTTTTATTTTCTTTTTGATTTTCAAATGTATTTTTTTTATTATCTCCCTTAAACTTTTTAAATGACCCATGTAATAGGCTTTAGGCCGATGATTCCCCAATCAGATAAATTTAGGGCACCAGGTTTTATACACCCTTATAGGCTTAATAACTCAAGTTAAAAAGGCTTCGAAGAGAATTTTGACATTTTAAAACTTATGTCATGATCAGTGCAATGCCCCTTATCGAACACTTATTCAAGAAAACTGACCTCCAACTTAAGATTTTCTCCCAATTTTATCCCATTAATCTACGACAATCCACACAAAAATTTTCATACACGAAATCCTTGTCCACATCTGTATCTTACTACAACAGCAAAATCACCCCTAAACTGTGCTAAATTTGGTCCAAGGATAAATAATTTATTATGGTTTGGATGAAGCATCTATGTCAAACTATATCAACCTATCAATTATATGAATCAACTCATAGAATTATATTGTCCAACTTAATTCTACTGCACATATAATATCAAGTTTGGCAAAGTTAAGTCTCAATTAGTGTAGCATGCATCATATCCACAGTTCATAAATCAACACTAAATCTCAAGTTTAATAATCATTGTCGTCCAGATTATCTGATTCACACAAGCACACAACCTAAAACAAGAAAATAAATTTTTTTGTTGAAACTTTTCAATCTTTTGTTTTTTCTATTATCTATTAAAACAATAACAAAAAACAAACACACAAACACTAAAAAACACATGAAAAGTAAAAACTCAAAACTTTCTCCAACCTAAACTTAAAACCAACATTTTCCTCAATGCCATAAAACATAAATAAGAATAAAAGGGGACGGAGAAGAATAGGAAGAAGGTACTCCCCAAATTTCTTTGTTGAAGGTGCTATGCACTATGTTTGACGGCTAGACAATCATCTTCATCATGCTTTCCCCTTAGTCTGTGTTGGTTTGAGTATTCTATGACGTCATGTTCCTGTATATAGCGGTCAAATCAAACATTAACGATAAATAACCAAGAACATGTGTTACTTAGCCCAAACAATCAAAATAGCCAACAATAATTTCAAGGGCCCTAGGGGAAACATTATAGGATGGTGATACCTTATAAATTGAAACGTGCCTAAGTCTGATGCAAACTAATAATCAAAATAAATCAATATGCAATGCGATACAAAAAAAATGTTAGAAAATTGGGTTGCTTTCCAACAAACGCTTTTTTATAGTCTTTAGCTCGATTTTGGCAATTGAATAACGGGCACCTAAAGATGGCTTTGGATGCCTTGTTCATTTTCCTTCATTCAGTTTTGATCTACTTTTCATTTTGTCTCCAAACTTCTGCCTTGTCCTTTTCAATGTAATAAGACTTTTCTATTTCATTCGATTCTATTCCAACTATGTAGACTTACACTCCTACATCAGGCATAATCACACAATCAATTTTTGGACAACCAATAAAGTCGGAAAAATGTGAGT
>CAIGRL010062577.1:0-13568 GCA_903798325.1 Fraxinus xanthoxyloides | reverse complement strand
TTGATTGACCACTAGATGCAGGGGGAGCAGGAAGAGCTAACCGTGTCCCTGAGCCCGCACTATCAGTAGATTGAAAATAAAAAGAAGGCAGTCAGATTATTGATGTTAAGAACATATTATTGAACCAGAATCCTAATACCAAAGGGCATAGTAAGTCAAACAAGTTTAGAGCTAGATAGTCTAAAAAATATTCAAAAATATATGACTTGTAGAGAATGTTGATAGTAAAATCTACAAACATTGCTACGGCAGCTAGGAGGTCAACAAAATGCTCAACTAAAAACTTTACGCTTCGGTCTTCTAGGTAAGGGCATATATATAAAGAGGTGCAGCCCACAGAATGTACTGAAGAGGGTTACATTGGAAAAAATAATGTATACTAATAGTGCATACAAATAAAATTTTAATTATAAAAAAAGGTCAACAAATCCATTTTATTCTTTAAGAAGTAATCTGATATCCAACACAATAAATCCTGAAGAAAAGAAGTTCCAAAATTTTTGAAAATTCTCTACACTGTCCATATCCATTTCAGGTCTTCCTCCTACCCTCCCCTATAAAGGTTCAAAATGCAAAACTCATGGAAAATAAGTGTGCATTTCAGAGTCAAGGCCAAACAATTTCAAATGACACCAAAAACAATACTTTTTAGCACAGGTACAGGTATTAACATGAATAAACAAACAAAAAGGCCAATACCAATACATTAACAATCTAATTCATCCTTCAAGAGTAATCACAGTTTACCCTTTATCTCCAGTGTCAATAAGAGGAGCATCAACATCTACCAGGGATCGAACAGGTTCAGGTTTTGGTTTGTCTGATTGAACAGTGGTGGTTCCGGAAGCAATTGCTTCATGCTTGGCCAACAAACGTTGCAGGTCATCATTCAGTGCTAGTCCTTGGCATAATAGTGATTCATCCCTACGCCATGAATATTTGAAATTCAGTAAAAAATGATTTGAGTTCTTCACCAAATAAACCAAACCATGTATATTTGAAATTCAGTAAAAAATTATTTGAGTTCTTCACCAAATAAACCAAACCATACTACTATCTGTCATACTAAAGTAATAATTATGTTACACATGATAAATGATACATGCAAAGGCCATATGAAAAATACTGCATGGGAATCTAGAGGGTTCTTTGTTCTCCATTTCTGAAGGCTATGCAATTGATCAGTCATGATGGGAATGGGACAGAATATTGCTTATATACTCGTCAATTACATGACTCATATTAATCACATCCCTACTCCAGTTGGTCACCTTTGGGACTTTCCTAGAGGTGACCACTTGTGTTTCTGCACCCACAAAATACATCAACATGGCCCTTCTCCATCAGCTATGATCTTCTGAAGCCAGTTGATATTTATCTTGAAGCGGACTTAATTCCTCCTGACATTTGACTCTTGATTCCAAGAGAGAGCTGATAAATATATTATAATCATTCACCTACATCACCAATTTACCCAGAAGCATATGATGCATTCTGGACATGCCCACAGGGATGACTACAGGTTTTGTTCTACAGGCATCAAATTAATAGAATAAAGAAACCATTTCATTAACATCAAACTGAAAAGAACAAAATAAATTGGACAAAAAACAATTTAATGTCGTTGACAAACTATTTGAGGCCTTGTCATCTATTCGATGGTTCTATGTTTTTTCAATTTCAATATGTAAATTATTGCTCTCAATACCTGATTCCTTCCTCCCGGTTAATAAACAACATAATAACGTGAAATACAAATAAGCTCCAAACCACATTAACATGTTGCATATGCTGTGTTACATAAACATGCAAACGTTACGTAGAACGGAAAGTACATCAGGGCCTTACGAAGTCGAATTAACAAGGTGTACCACTCTTTGCTTATATGTACGACATTGTTCCACCAGATCAACAATCACGTCTTGTCTAAGTCCCTGCCACCAGATAGATATGAAATCTTAAAAACTGAATCCAAAGTGTATCAAAAGATTGTGAAGAAGAAAACAAATGGATAAAGAAAAAATACAACTCAAGAAAAATATTTTTACTAACATGTGGCCAGAGTTCAAATGAAGGACTGGCCAATTTCGTGAGGAAAAAATCTCATACAACCAAATATTCATTTCCATTTTACATCTATAATTTATATGAGCCCCTTTCATCAATTATAATGATCATTCTCTAAGCCAGCTGCTGCGGCTAACAATAAGCAAACTTTCATTTCATATTTACCTCTTTGTTCCCAGGATCTATAGCACTAAGCATTTCAGCAAGAACATCCATGATACCGCGTGCATTCTGAATTTCTGTCAAGCTGACATAAACAACAGGCTAAAATAAATAAAAGAACATAACTACAATCAATAACATAAAGCCTCATAAGTATCGCAAGTATGATCTGTAGCTAGGTTATACAATAATTCCAAATTTACCAACCACCAAGAGTGAGACACATTTGGTATTTATAACAGATATAAAAATAACATATCTAAACTCCAGTCTAGAAAGAGAATCATATGCTCTTATTGCTAGAGTTTGGATCATACAGGCCTGCATAGCTTGCACTAACAAGTCAAAAGCACCACAATAAATTGAGATTGCCAAATCAAGAAGTAAATGCCGAACTGACACTTCAAACCAACCTATGGCTTAATTCAAAAGAGATAAAATATTTGCCTTTCAAAAGATATCAAGATAGATTATACACAAAGAAGCCGGGTTTATTAGTCCATTGATAGTATCTTTATCAAGGAAAGGCCAACAAAAGCTCTCAAATGTCAATCAATCCAATTACTATCTACAAATGCCCCAGTTAAAGCTCTCAACATGATAAATAATCCACAAAAATCCATCAGAGGGCCTGGGACTCGATTTATCAATCCCCTCTCTTTTATCCATACATTGTGTCATTTGTTACACTACGTTAAGTGTACAATATAACAAGTTGAAAACAGGCAATATCTTAACGAACTAAATTTCTAACTTGACAATACGTTATTCATATATCAACTTCAGAAAAAGAGCCAACCCCTTTGTTTTTTCTACTTCCATAAAACTGCTATTGACAATGTGAGTTAAATTTCAACACTGCCAGTCTAGAAAACATACCTCAATGTAGGGAATTCAGCTTCTGCAGAAGACTCAGATGCATTCTGCCTAGATTCCAGGCTACGAATATTTTGTGGTTGTGAGGCCAAAGGATGTGTTTGTGGGGGTGTGAAAACAGGTGCTGACCTCTCTGATCTCTGAGGGAATACTGCTCCAAGACGCTGATAATATGTACAATACAACACAGAGAATAAAAATCAATGTACAATAATTAGAAACATAAGGGTAAAATGGGACCAAAACATAGGAATCCCCTTGCAACCTACCAATAAATCCTGATATGCTGCAAAGTATTGAGGATATCTTGCCCTTGGTCCTCCAAAAGCTTCTTGCCAAGTATCTATTAAAATTAGAATCTTCTCTTTTACATGAAAGTCAGGCTGCAATAACAGATGTATCAACAACAATTTATACCAATAACGCAAGTAGATGTAAACAAAAGTGATTAATAGTACGTGCAATCAATTACCTTCTTTTTCACAATTTTCACCATCTCATGAAGCAAATCTTTTTCAGCAACATGCATATGGACGATGTCCCCGCAGTTCTTCACAATTGTCTCCAAAAGCTAGAAAAATGACATGAACACCAACTACATTATTTCTTCATCTACTTGGGCACTTTTGAGAGGCATTGAAGAAATAAAAGCATATCAAGTTACTGAGCCAAAATTAGTATATCCAGGAAAAGAAATGACAACCCACTGCTTCACCAAAATTAATGAGCTTTTCAAGTGGTTATGGTTGAGTTCACTAGAGTTGTAAGAAATATACTCCTCCTATAAAGTTACTATTACAATCATCAAATCATCACATCTTTGCCTGACCCCTAAAACGTTAAACCATTGTTTGAAATAACTATTCGAGGCTTATACCTAAAATCTCACACCTTATGTGCCAATTGTGAGGCTTACACATAAACTTAGTGAGCCAAAAAGGCTAAGCCTCAAGACGACTGAGGTGTTTGCCCATTTGTCTAGCATTTTCAGGACGTTCTATAACTGGACTTAGCCTTCTGGGATTTTTGTTTTTTTTAATGATTTATTTTATGTTTGTTCGCTAGTTAGACTTATTTTCGTTCACTAGTTTTATTATGGATTTTCAAAAATGGTGATTGATTAATTAGCATATTTGAGTATTTTTAAATTCTTGTGAATTATTTATTGGTCTATCTTGAGGCTTACAAGTAAAAAGAACTGGTACACAATTAAGCATTTTTAAACATTGCGTTAAAGAATAAAAATCAAGGTAACCTTTTCTTTCCCAAGGGCACAACATGTGTATTTCAAGCCATGCTCTACTATGCCACAAACATGAGAAAGCATCACAAGTTGACTTTTTAGCATAGCAATGGAACTATGCAACAGTGAGGAACCTCAATCCCCTCTTAGCCTGACACTAGCCTTTCTCCATCTCAAGTCTCACAAATCCTAGAAACCAGAATGCATCACTGTGTTTCACTATCTATCTCACATCTAGTTCCCTACCTTCATCCTAACGAAGTACAAGCAACCCCATTCCACCCTAAGCTTTATCCCAATCATATGTGAAGAAAATTCTTCTACCCAGTTTCTACTTGTCCATGTTTGATCTTCCAAATCTTTCATTACTTTGACATTTCCTCAAACAATGGCATACAAAGCTACGTCTCCACAACGTCACGTGGTTCCTCGCGCGTCAGCAGTCTCCAAAATTATACTTTTAGAGCATAATTAGGAAGGTCCATGTTTTACCTTCCAGAACCTTCATAATGGTTTACCAAAGCACATCTGTCAATCAGAAAATACCGGAATATATGAAGGCTAAAAGATGATGGGAAGTAAGGAACCCATGCCTCAAAGTCCTTCCTTTGGTTTGCCCATGTAGAAAACTAAGAAAAGTTATCCAATAATTAAGAAGAAAAATTTTTATGGCTCAAAAATATTAAGGCCCTGTTTGATTGCTTAGATTTTCCATGGAAAATATTTTCCATTTTCCCACTTTTTCGCTGTTTGACCCCACCCACGCGCCCATTTTCCTTGTTTCTTGGGAATTCATTTTCCCACCATTCTGGCATTTTTTTTTTTTTTTGCAATGAAAATAAATTTCATAACCAATTGTAAAAAAAAAATTCACTGGACAATTTTCATGTAAAACAAAACCAAACAAAAACTACACTTTGATGAAAAATATTTTCGAGCAAACTACTTTTATTTTTTTTTTACATTTTGGCAATGGTAACAAATTTCATAACCAATTGTAAAAAAAATTCACTTTAATGAACAATTTTCATTTAAAATAAAATCAAACGTGAACAAAAGGATCCAAAATTCTAAAATTTCCCGAGTGGAAAATTATATCAATCAAACACACTTAATTAACAATTCCTCAAAAAACAAGTTCTACGCAATTATTTTCTCTAGAATTCATTTTCTTTCCACTCATTTTCCACCCTTGCAACCAAACGGACCCTAACAGTCCAAGACAAAAAAAAGATTTTATTAAGAATTCAGTTTATGAGAGAAAATACCATGTAACTCATAAAAGGCAACGCCTTCCGGCTGACCAAAGCAGGCAAATCAAACAACAGATATGTATGCAATAGAAGGAGCAGCATCATGAATCAGTAAATACAAGTCAAGCTTACTGTTAAGGCGAGGAGCTGGACTTTTGCATTTTTGCTACCAAGACGCTTCTTTATACCTTTTACAACATCTTTTGCTTGACTGATAAACAAATAGAGTCACAATAAGTTGAAAATAATAATGATGAGAATAAAAACAACAATGATTTGGATTTTTCACTACGTAAATCAGACAACATTAAAGTGAAGCCACTAGCAAAACACATACATATAACAGGTTTTTTTCATTATTAGAGAAATTAAAACAGTAAATGTGAGAAGGCAGGATTCAGGGTTGGCAAAAGATGATATCTTAGCCACTCAACATCTTACAAGTAAAAGCAAGTTTAACAATCTTAAATTGTTAAACTAAGAGACACGTGCATGTAAACGTAAATGTCGTTAGTCAGGACTAGTTATAAACATATTGACAACTCCTTTTTGTAAAGCCAAAGCCTGCGGCACAAATTCGGAAGCAAGCATACTTTTCTACTTCTCAATATTGAAAATTTTCAAGAGCAGAAGCATGCAAGTGAATTAAATTTTAGACATCAAGAAAGTGGGGATTTAGATCAAATTTTCTATAAAAAAAAAACCACAAACACATAGCAGCAGTTTATATAAATTACTAAACGGAAAAAATAGTTAGTTCGGCTAAGTACAATACAACAATAATGTCAAAAAATGACAACGTAAAACTATACCGGAATAAAAGATGAAAACTCTAATTATGCTACAATTTATTCCTAGAGAATACAAGAAAAAAATGAACACTTAAAAGAAATCCGGGACTCCCGAAAACTCCATATCATACACATTTTTAAATATAAAAGAAAGTCTTCAAACTCTATACATAAAATACATACACCTTTTTCAATTCCTTTTTTTTCATTTAATTGTAAACAAAAAATTCTGGATGAATTAAGTGGATAACAAGAGAGTAGATGCCATTACGCGGGATCGTGATTGCAAATGTCACAGATCTCGATGTTCATAGCCCAATCAGGACCTATGAGCATATCGCTCGTTGCTCTTTCCACCATCGAATTCACCATTGTTTCACCTTTCTCTCAATATCCCTCACTCCCCCGAAGATCAATCGAAAGTCTCAATCGAACCTGGCGACAAAATCCACGTAAAATCCCCAAATTTCAATCAAGAATAACAAATAAATGTAAAAGGAAGGCCTCTGATGCCTATAGACTCGGGGCTAGTTTTCTCGGTTCTGTTGCTATTTTTGCTGATTTGGGGGAGGGGGAAAATAGGATATAAATATTAAAGTTAATGTTAACCAATTGATTTAAAACACGTGGAGGGATACTATGTCGTTAGTTCTTGGTTTATCAGGCGATTGATGCGTCCGACTATTGGAGATCGGACGGCTGGTGTTGATTTGAATAAGAACACTTGGAGCATCTCAAACGCAATTACTTGTTTCATGTGACAAGCAACGTTTGATTTAATTACAAAAATTAATAATTAATTTTAATCATATAACTCGTGATTCTATCAAAATTTGTTAAAAACTTTATTTCGAACCGAACAAAAAATGAGTTAAACGGACACATCATTTAATGAAAATAAATTATATAAACTTAAGTCCCCATTTGAGTCCCATTTTAATAAGAAAATATATTCTAAAAAATAGTGATTTTTTTGAAGAATGTGTAGTTAAAAAAAAAGAAACTTCTTTTATTTACGTGTAAAATTATTTTTTTGAAATTTATGTCGTTGAAAGTTTTTAAAAAAAATGGAAAACCAAACATAGATTAAATGAGCACATCCCTAAACGAAAAATTGAAGAGAAATTATGTAAAAATGAAATGAAGAATGTCTAGTTCACCTTCCACATCCTTCACCCTTTTCCTTATTTGAATACTTTAGAATGACATAACATAATTTTTTGTGCAATCCACAATTCCATTAAAAATGGGCTTATTAATTAATTTTCCTTCGTCACGTTTGTAGGTCATACCATGACCCATAAGGGTGCATTTGTTTTTCTTTTTCTTTTTTATTTGTTATTAAATATAATAATATTTTCAAGTTTTTAAACAAATCACTTTAACTTTTCTTAATATATATCAATTCGCATGGTACGAGAGTTGTTAGGCCTAAATTGCGAAAATTCACTTTAATTTTTGTAATTCAGTTCATCGACCCGCTAGACATACAACACTCCTTAACAATACTCCTTGATAAACTGACATGGCATTTATTTAACAAACAATTCCAATAAACAAAAGGAAAAATGAAAAGCAAACAATTGTATCATTTCTCTCACACGTCTCCACCATTTCCCCCAAAATGAAAATAGTAAGGTCATGTTCTCTTTATTATTTTCAAACCGTTTTCTGTTTTCGATTTTCCAAAACAGTGAAAACGAGTTTTCTTTCCTATTTCTGAAAACGCATTTTTAAAATAAAAAAAAAATTGTACACAAAACCCAAAACGACCAAAAGGTCGTTTTGAGTGTTTTCAAAGCAAAAACTCAAAAATGTTGAAAACACGAAAAACACCCGATGAAAACAATTTTTCAAAATGCCAAAAAGCACCGGAAAAAAAATGTTAAATTATGGAAAACAATTTTNTAACAAACAATTCCAATAAACAAAAGGAAAAATGAAAAGCAAACAATTGTATCATTTCTCTCACACGTCTCCACCATTTCCCCCAAAATGAAAATAGTAAGGTCATGTTCTCTTTATTATTTTCAAACCGTTTTCTGTTTTCGATTTTCCAAAACAGTGAAAACGAGTTTTCTTTCCTATTTCTGAAAACGCATTTTTAAAATAAAAAAAAAATTGTACACAAAACCCAAAACGACCAAAAGGTCGTTTTGAGTGTTTTCAAAGCAAAAACTCAAAAATGTTGAAAACACGAAAAACACCCGATGAAAACAATTTTCTAATTCTTGAAAACAATGTTTCAAAATGTCAAAAAGAACACATCTTCAACAATCTCAAAATGCACACTGAAAATACAAAATTCAAAATGAATTCAAAACTCAAAACACAAAACTGAAACACGAAGAGAACGGCCCCTAACCCTCTCGTGTTTCACTCATCTCCCCCATTTCGTCTGGTCGTAACCGTCGATCGGGCCTCTCCGAACAGTCGCCAAAGCAGTCCGGCCTTCTGTAAGCTACCACCGTATTTGGATGTTCGAAATACAAACTTTGGGAAGTTTTTATCAGTCAATTCTCCCCCATTTTTCCCAAAATAAAAAACCCACCCTCCTCACTCCCCTTCCAATTTTCGTTCGGCTGTCGACTCCTGTTCGACCTGCTCCACACATCCGGCCTTGACGTCACAGTAGCTGAACTTGTCTCCGCCTCGTGTAAGGTATGCAATTTTTGGATTTTTTGAAAGTCACATGTTGTTTATTGTAGTTGAAATCTTTGTCATTTGTTACAGTTTTCATTTTCAAAAATTAGGAAGGAAACTGATTTCTTATTTTGTTGGGCTACAAATTTGTGACCTAAAGCTTTGCTTTGCAATTTGTCGGTACCGATTCAGCTCAGATTTATTTTGATTGAATCAACATAATTTTGGAATTTCAGTTAACCTGAATTTTTTTTGTTAGATTCCATTTGTAGAATGGGTGGAAAGAATTCGGGAGTTTGGCACGGTTGCACCGAAATGCCCAACAAAACGGCGATGCCCATGGTATAAGAACGGTTTTCAAAAGTGTTTTGAGGTTTAAAGGGATATTGCAAACAAAGGAAGACTTTTCAAATGTTGCGGTTACAAATGTAGATTTTGGGAGTGGTGTGGCATTGGAGAATTAAGCGGCAAATCGAGTGACGTTGGCCACTCTGAAACTAACAATATATCTCGCATGTTTGCATCTCAAGTTCGGCGGGAAGACGAAGAAGAAATCCATATATCGTTGAACGTGACAACCTGCAAGAAGAAGTAAAATGTTGATTACTATGAGTTGTTTTCCTAGCTATTCGTGTGTGTTTCTTAAACAATCAAGATCGGTAGTTTCTCACTCGTTAATTTGTAGTTGTTTAAATGCGTAATGGATTATGGCATATTAGATGTATGGTTGTAGCTGTCCAAGTAGCATGCCCGCCTGGAACTCGTAGTTCCCGTTTTGGTGTTTTTGCAACATGCATAATTGTGTATTAGCGGGTTGACTGTAGTGACTTTGTTATATTAGCATCATCCATTTTCATATTAATAATGGCATTCTAGCTTTGCTTCCATCCTTACTTGGAAAAGTCCTTGTACCAGAAAACCAAACGTGAGTTTTTTTGCTGAAGATAGACTGATAGTAAATGTATGAATTTGAATGAGTTTAACAAGAGTTTTAGCAAGTGGCCTATAATTGTATAAGAAAGAATTTTGCCAAAGCCATGCCACTTGTTTTCACATATAACCACATCAAAACCAGAAGATTGCAACATCTTGTAATTTTGTCGAAGCCATCCACTTGTTTTCACATATAACGACATCAAAACCAGAAAGGATAAACACTAAAGGGTTACTGAAATCGTTGCGAGATTGTCCTCCATATTTACCTTACCAAGGGCGACGGTCCGACTACTCCAGTCAGCGGTTGCTACCCGCAAAATGAAGTCGGTGCTTTCTCCCCCATTGTACCTCCTACGTAAGAATCAGTAATCGATTTTTAAGAGTGGAAAGATAGTATAATGCGAATTCACGTAATTCAGGTTTCAAGAAGACAAACATTTCTCACCATGGAGGTATTTATGGGCACATGTTGATACGCGTGCGTTTGGCGGTTGCTGGTGCCAAGTATCTCACGTAAGCCTCCCCACTTTCCCCACGTTCCTGTAGAATGATTGTCACTCCTCAAGTGGTTGGTTGTACCCACATTTGTCGTTGGACGGTTCCTGTCTAGCACATTTTCATTTATGTGATTAAGCGTAGCGTTGGACCTATAGTGGTAGACAGCCTGTGTGGACGTAGAAGGTTTCATGGGGGGTTGACGGCCTCATAGCGGTAAATGATCTTACAATGGTAGACGATCTATGTGAATGTAGAGGGACTTAAGGTGGTGGACAGCTCATGTGAACATAGAGGGCCTCACGATGATGGATAGCATATGTGAACGTAAAGGGCCTCATGGGGGTCGACGGCTGTACGGGGTAGACGTGATGCGTATCTCGAGTAGTCCTCTCTCCAATTGTCCACGTGGATAATTATCGATGCCATCTTGTATCGATTACAATAATAAATGGTATGCCATTGCAACTAGTGTTATGGTTACTACATTAAAGTACTTAGGAATTGAAACCAGATGACATTTGCAAAATGGAAGATCCCTGTCACAGTAATCATAGGTACAGTTGAATGAAATAAAACCACTTGAGAATATTCACGTCTAGCATTTCATCAACCATACTTAATTATTTAACCAATGACTTCCTCCCGTCATAATCCCGTGCCTCCTTCATGCGGTAAATGTTGATAATAGTAGCAATAGCATGACCTAATACACAACATGGAAATGAATAAGTCAACACAACATTATGGAGTAGAAATTATGTTTTTATCAATGTTGTTACCTTGGGAATGAGGTTAAAATGAGTTGACAACGCATAGATCAAACTAGATGCCGGACAAGGTTATGTAAACGAATGATTTTCCTCATGGCCTTATAATAAATAACATCAATAATACAGTAACTTAAAAAGAATAAATCAAAATGTTATAATAAATATACTAACCATAAGGAATTGTGAATATGCGAATGGTGAACACGTAGAAGATTGTTCTCGTTGAGATGCATCATTGGTTGCACCCATTGGTATACTATTATGCATTGTTGTTGGTTGCTTCGCTTCCCTTTGCATGTCGAAGGTGCCTGCATGTACATCTAGAATGAATGAGATTTATTTTTAGTATTCCATTTAAGTTTAGAGGAAAAATAGATCAAAATACCTTCTCTTCTTCGAAGTCAACACTTCCTGCGAAGTTTTCTAGGCGCTCCCTTTCTCTTTGTCAATTTAGGATCCGCACGCTACATGTATTCTGTGAACCAGTACAGTGAGATTTCGACCGAATAGTATGCTGACTAAATGTATTGCTCCCACTACTCCATTTCGTCATCGAAAGCTCTTTAGCTTGAACTTGTATCCATTCCATTATCGCCCGGGTTCGGCCTTCATCATCTGCCGCAAAATCACCACTTCGACGAAAGCCTTACACATATTGTCATACCTCAACTGTTCCGGAGTATTGACCAACCCATCATATTTTATTGAGATCCTCGTGTACAGTCGACTGACATCCCTCCTCCACCTACGTCGTATATACTTACCAGGTAGTACGATGACGTCGTTACGAATTAATATTACGATCGAATGCCTGCAAATGATTCCCCAAAACCGAAACAAGTGGCAAATGCAAAAAACTTCACATTTATCTCTCTGAAAAAATACAATTTTTTTTATGTCGATCGCCTCAAAAGACATATTCCAGTACCTCATATTTCGTCCCAAAACATCCCCCGAAGCACATATGACGCCGCAGTAACCTTACCCGTGAACTCAGCTTGAACTTCTTTGAATTTTGACATTGTGTACACTGCCTGAAATTGCTTTTCCATTTCATATGTTGTTGCACATAGAACCATTTGAGAGAACGACTTGAAATCAGCCGGAACTCTTTCTCTACCTTGTTCATCAATGCTCTCTCATATTGTTCAATGAACTGGTTCAACGATGTTTTCGAGTACACATAACCATCGCAAAAAGTGTTCATGCTTTCATTTCGCTGTATTGTTGACATTTCAGCCAAGAAAGTTGTTTTTAAAAAGCAAGGAACCCAACGACATGTGTTCTCATATAATCCTAACAGCCATTCGTTATCATGCAACTCAAATTTGTTGATCATCGATCTCGAACCTTATTCAAATTCATCAACCATTTGAGAATCATACACCAATACATGCATTGTCGAAAATATTGAACCCTTATCGATGTGGTATCCAAATTTTTCGGGCAACTTATTCAAAATGTGCCACAAGCACCATCTGTGCTTTGTATTTGGAAAAACTATCTGAATAACATTTTGCATTGCTCAATCTTGATTAGTAATTATTTCATGTGGAGCTTGACCGTGCATACACTTATCCGTATTCTAACTCGAGACCAAACCACAAACGAATAATATTGATTGTCCATGGTGATTGACGCCAACAAAAGGTGCAAAAGGTATGTCATATCTGTTAGTCAGGTAAGTGGTATCAAACGTAATAACGTCCTCGAACTCCTTATATGTTTCCCAACATCGATTATCTGCCTAAAATAGATTCTTTAATCGTGAGTCGTCTCCAAATCCATACAGAAGTAAAATCTCGTACACCGTTCTTGCATATCTGAAAAATAGGATTGTATTGTTGCTGCATCTCCCTCACCAAGGCTTAATCGCCTAACTTGTTCAATGTAGTTTCGACGGTCCTTTTCCACGCATATCATATTTTCATATCCATCCGCTTCAACAGCTGCAGAATTGAAACTTTTGTGCAATGAAACTCCAGCCATGTCATTCACTTCGAGCTTCCGTTTCACATGTGTGCTTAGTTCTTGGTTGCATCGATACAATCTCGACTTCGTTGGACTTATTTTGTGATTGTGGTCGAGGTGCACTGTGTTAATTCTCCAGTAATCATGATTATCTGCATATGCAAAGATCCTGTCTTTACAACCCGTCTATATTGTTGGTTGCAGCTTCAAAGATCCACTTGTGCTACCACTTCTAGGGGTGTCCAAAAGCCCCGAATCGAACCGAACCGAATCGAACAATTCTTCATAAATTAAATACCCGAACGGGTACCCGAATCGAGAACCGATAAATTTGGGTCGGGTCTCGGGTCTAAACCAA
>CAIGRL010062538.1:0-12612 GCA_903798325.1 Fraxinus xanthoxyloides | reverse complement strand
AATATAAAAAGAAAAATAATTATGATAAAGTGTCCGAAAAATATCAGTATCAACTCGTATCCGACACGTGTCGGACACGGACACGCTACCCTAATTGAAGTGTCCGTACTACAGAGATAATAACGTAAACAATATAAACATTGACCCTAGAGGAACCCAAGGCTCTTACCGTGCTGAGTCATTCACAAGTGCAAACGGAGTAACACAACCCAGAGGCACCTTCAAAAGAAATAAAAGCAAGAATTAATATTAAGACAAACTTCAAATAATATAAAGGCAAAGGCAGGAAAATGCAATCAGAAATAATCTCAGTTAAGCATGTAAAATCTCAGATCCAGCTTTTCTTTCTAAATTCCTCCCTGACATTCACTTGGTTCAAAATTTAAAGAATTGTTCTCAACTGCTCAAGTTTTTTTTCTTACGGTAAACAAAATTTAAAAAGAAGAGTAGGAACAAAATTTAAAAAGAAGTTTTTTCAGAACTCTCGGAGTGTTGCATGCCCACTTGCATTGAAGCAAAGAATCAATGGTCAGATACACAAGCTTACAACCTAACTATTGGAACATCACCTCATAATAATACCGAATATGATTTAAACAAGCCTAGTATCATATAGTACAGAAGTTCCTTCCATCCCTAAAAAAGAACTTGAAAACATAAAGGGCAACTCAAAGTTAAAATTTCCTTCCTATAATTTATGAACAAAGATAAAATGCAGGCTCCAAATACTCTAAATGTGGCTGCTTCAAATCAATATGATTACTCATGTCGGTCAATTTTTTTGTTTAGCTGACCTGAAAAAATGTATAGAAAACTGCCCCCTGGAGCCCTTATGTGGTGCACATATCCTA
Organism: Fraxinus xanthoxyloides; assembly: GCA_903798325.1. Taxonomy (NCBI): domain Eukaryota; kingdom Viridiplantae; phylum Streptophyta; class Magnoliopsida; order Lamiales; family Oleaceae; genus Fraxinus; species Fraxinus xanthoxyloides. Next base: position 11,761 of record CAIGRL010062538.1, on the reverse strand, counting down.
TCCATTGAGAAGGATCATAAAGATATACGAGACACCAACCACCACCACGACAACAGGGGATAAAGCAAGAAACATGCTCGAGATATAAGAATTAAGGACAAGAAATATTCTTCCTGAAGATGATTTTATGTTAACGTGTTCAAACAATAAAAGTAGGTAAAATGCGTCTTCAGCGTCTTCTGTTTCTTATAGCCCATTAATAAAAAAGAATTGCCTTACTTACTCTAGTGTGATGTGATAAACAGAGAAAACTTAAATGAACAGGCAGGTAAAACCTGAAGCATTTCTCCAAGTGCTTCTTCTGGAGACATTCTTAAACCTCCTTTTCCCAGACCAAGCCTCTGAGACAAAACTGCTCAGCTTCAATGCCAGGGTACAACATCCATTAGCAAGCAAAATATGTAAGCTTAAATAGGCAAAATATTATTAGTTCACGAGATTCAGCCAGTCGGTGTCAGCATAAGCCAACCAATAAGGGTAAAAATTTAATGAAGCTATAAAATTTGAAAGTATGTATACCTTTCAAATCCACCTTCGTATCCGCCAGAGCAGAAACAATATAAAATCTGTGTTTCTTATCCTGACATAGAAGAAACAGAACACATTGCATTCAAGGTTATTGAAAATATGAACAAGCATGTAATGATAATTCTATTGCATCTTTCAACCTTCTTACCTTCAAGAATAAGTTTTTACTCAATGCACCTTTCACGTGCCCAACATACTTTGCCTGGAACAAAACAAAAGGCTGTTTTCAAACTCTGCAAAAAAGGAGGAAGACTGACATTTATACATTCTTTTACCTGAGCTTCGACTGTCAAAACAACAGGATGCTCATATTGGGCAAAATCTATTTGAAGCTCCTGGAAAAAAAAAAACCCAGTGTAATAACTACGCATCCCCTGAAGACTCTATAATATACCAACATAATTATTGATAAAATCACTATTTCGTAAATTACAGTAGGAAAAAGTAAAAATCGCCTTCAAATATATAAAATATCAATATATTTCTGTATTAAAAAATATCAATTCATAACCTCGTACTTGATATAGGAATTAAAAAAAAAAGTAACGGAAAAATATTGAAAAATTTGAGGGTAAAAAACCTGTAAATGCGCTAGCAATTTCTCTTTGGTGTAACCCATTTTCAATCACTCTGAAAATTTAAGCGCCGATCAGTAATGTTAATGTTGTTTGGGCATTACCGAGTTTTCTCTGGCATCGGAGATACAATTGGGGTTTACTGTATTTCGATGAAATACCTATAATACCCTTGGATTTTTTGCCCCTTTCATTAGCCGAAATATGACTCGAGAGTTTCCAGTATTGGACCAATTTTGCTACATATGAGCTTTATGGGCTTTTGTGGACCCATGTTTGCTTATAGCTGACAACGGAGCGGATATGAGACGGGTCTACCATTCTCACCTCGTTTTGTTAGGTATTTTATTACTTTATTCCATACACATACCCATACTCGGTTAAAGCGGGACGGAGAGGGGCGGGCAAGTCCCTTACCCCATTTATCGCCATTTTTTATTTTTATTTATTTTAATTTTTACTTTAATTTTCTTTTATGTCTCTTTATTTAGTAAATATTATTTATTTTTTTACTAATTTGTTAAAAGCAACTTATGTTATTTTTAAAAATGATAATAAATTTATTATTTTTGTTCGACAAAAAACTTACATTTGAAATTAATTTTAAACGGGCCGGGTAGCGGAGCGGAGACTATGTTTCCTGTACCCGCCCCTACCCGCTTCGGGGTAATAATCATCGCCACGTCCCCATCCCATTTACCTGATTAGGCAGATAATTTTCGTCCCATTCGAGGAGCGACTCTACGGGTATCGAGTTGAGCGAATTTTATTGTCATCCTTATATTTGCTTGCTTTAAATTACTAATTATAATTCGTTAATTCACTCTAACTCCATATTTTGTCATTTGACTTTTTTCTCGACTAAGCTCTTGTTTGTTATAAATTAAAATTTTAATTCTCATTCTTCTACTTATTTTCAACATTACATTATTCAATAAAATAATATTTTTCATCACATCAATAACTTTTCCTTCTTTTTCAACCACACATTCTCCATCAATTTACTATTTCAGAGTACATTCTTTCAAAATAATGTGGCTCAAACACACCCTAAGATAAGAATGTCAAAATGTAGTATAATATATTTTTTTTCAATTATGGTTAAAAGATACTTTTTCATAAAGTAAAATTTCAAAGTAACATTTGCAATCAACTTTTACATAAAATACAATAAAGTCATGTTCAAACAACCACTATGCGATCTTTAGTTTATTATTTCTCAAAATTATTGTATCGTTTTATTTCGAAAAGAAACTTGTCTCGTTTCGCATGACATTATATCATAGGATTCCAAAAGATGGAGTTTTATGTGACTACTTCAAAAGTTAGTGATACCTAAGAAATAAAATGATTTTTTCCTAGATTTGTTTTTGAGACCACATAATATGTTGCAATGAACTTGAAATAATTATTGAAAGGTGTGGGCCCTCTATGTTCGTTGTTTTGTTGAATAGGTTATTTTTGAACAAAAATATATTCATTCCAAATGATTTTATAGAATAAAAAGCTTGTGACATGGCTTGTTGTCATAAAACAATAATGCTGCTTGGTCCAGGATTAAATCCTGGGTCAAATCAAAGGCGCCAAAGAACGCCCCCTATTGGAGGGGGGTCTACTCGGGATTTAATCCCGGGCCAAGATGTAGCCGTCATAAAAAGACCAAGTACAGTGTAAGTGAAACAAATTGGGAATGGAACAAAGCACTTTCAAAGTTAGGGCTCCATGTAGAAAATTTGGTTTGGTTGGACCAAATTTTTCCATTTCGGTTGAGGTGTCATATACATTGTACTTGGATTACAAGCTTGTGAAATTAAGTCCATGTTTGATCCCGATTTTTAAAATTATTTTTTTTTCCTAAAATCATTTTCAATAACACATTTTATAGGATCATATTCTTTTAATCAACTTTTTAACCGTACATTGCATTAACTTATTATCAAAATTTACTAAAAATATAATTTTTAGCCAAACCAAACAAGGGCTAATTGTTCGTCTAGTATGTATTGTACCTACCATTCTACTTTTACGATTTATGTTACTCTTATTTCACTTGCCGTTACGGTAAGAATTACAAGTTTCTTTTTTCTTTTTCTATGAACATATTTCAATTTTCGTCAAATTGTCTATTGCTTGTCTATAGATTCGGCTCTTTCATATAGATTTGCCTAAGACATTTCTTTTTCTCTTTCGATTGTTGCTACTTTGGTGCATCAAATGACTAACTTTTCCGCTTATTTTCCATGCCCTCGAAAAAGCAATTTAATACGAAAAGTACCTATTTAAAGCGGTCAAATTTATATATTTCAACTAATTTTTTTTTTTAAATATCCAATACTTAGCAATAATCGAGCTAGACTTTCGACTTGTATGGTATTTGCAATTGAAAAGGCTTGACAACTTTTACAGTATTCAAGAAATAAACTGAAAATCAATCAATGAATGAAAAAATAAGCAATTATTAAAATTAATTTCTTGATCAGCAGAAGCTCCACAAACTGACATCAGCATCTTCATACGAATCCTCCATCATCAATGGATCAAAGAACACCCCATTGAGCATATAATCATTGTACTTAGGTGAATCAAAGGTGTACCATGATGAGTTCATCATTCTGATCAATGGCTCATCTGCTACACATTCATGATCTTCAAATCGATCCGAGCGTGACGAAGTAGACGATGATAATGAGGGCGATGGCAAAGAACTTGATGATGATGATGAACCGGAGGAAATGGAAGTTGGAGATTGTACACACAAAATCTTCGCGTTTTCATTAAATATATTATCGTTGTTTGTTGTTGTTGCTAGTTCTGATGCTGAAGGCAATGGCAAGGAACTTGATGATGAACAACTGGAGGAAACAGAAGGTGGAGACTGTGGACTCAAATTTGTTTCTGCAGCTGCTGCTGCGATTCTTTGAATGGATTTAGGTGACAAAATGGCGTCGGGATTAAGATTTTGTGAAGGTGAAAACGGAAAATTTAGGTTTGCTGAAGGGCCCTTAAGGCAGAAGAGAGCTGCATCATATGCCCTGGCAGCTGCCTCCGGGGTTGAATAAGAACCTAACCAAATTCTTGTCTTTTGATTAGGTGCCCTTATTTCGGAAACCCAAGAACCCCAACTTCTCATTCTAACTCCCTTGTACTTCTTTTTGCACTGCGATTTTGAGGTCGAGGATGAGGACGAGGACAAAGATTTGTTATGTACCTTCACCATTGTTAGAGGGATTTAAGAATCTTGAAGGAGAAGTGATTGTGGGTTGATATTTATAAGCATAGGATTCAACAAAAATTATAGTAAATTCTCAAATTATTGTCCATCTTGTCGTCACATGGGCTTTAAGTAAATGAATTATACATACATAACAATATCAATCATGCTATATGTACATCTTATTTTACATCATTTTTTACATTGTTTCACGTGTCGGCACATTATTTGACGGTTTTTTATACATAACAATATCAATCATGCTATATGTACATCTTGTTTTATATCATTTTTTACATTGTTCCACGTGTCGGCACATTATTGGATGGTTTTAAAAAAACCACACACTTTTTCGTATAATATTTTTTTGAATTTTGACATAAAGTACACCAAAATGTAATTTATGAAATGTACACTTAACATAATTCTAATAATAAATGGTGAAAAGAAAAACGAAGGATTTTAGGAGAAGCAGGTTTCTTGGATGCTGCGGGATGCATATGGGAGTGTACAACTAATCTTAAATATTACATTAAAAAAAGAAAAAAGAAAAAAGAACACGCAATAGAACAGTAAACATAGCACATATTATCCTTAGCAGAAAAAAACAGCTGGTGTTGGTCTGTCATGCAAAAGCTCGTAAAACGCGTCTTGTTATTTTGAGTGATCACCAATACTATTCTTGCGTTCATCAATTATTTTTATCTATTTATAATTAAAACGACTTATAAATACTTCCCTAACATTCTTTTTACATGTATATGTCTCACACACAAGGTTCGATAAATTGTTTTCTTGGAACGAAAAAAAAAAAAAAAATATTTCAACTATTATACTTGTGGGAACATGATTTTTTCACTCTTTTTTGAATAATGATTTTTAAGAAAATGTGTGATTAAAAATTATTGAAAAATTTTGAATTTATGTGTGATTAAAGAAAAATAATAATATATATATATATATATATATTGCAAAAATCGATGTGATTCTTTTACGGTATGGTACAACTTAAAAGATAACATTTTCTTGGGAAAAGTGTGTGTACACACACGAAGATGAGCTTTTAGTTTGTGGGAAAATTCCTTCTCATTTGTCCACACTGGAGGAAATGAATTGTTCTTCTCGTGGGATCATTAATCTAAATTAAATTACAATTAAATTCCCTCCGTTGAAAGAAACAAAAAATTAGAGCAACTCAATGTCATGAATAGTATAATACGCGTTAAGTGAGTTTTCAAACGAGTTGTCAAAAGATGTCACTCCTCTTTATTCCAAACACTCAAAGTTAGGAACGATGTTGACATATATGGTATATGAAGTTTCCTCATGTCATACACTGTTCTCAAAGAAAAATCGCGTGAGATTCTTGAAAGGCAGACTCTCTTCTGGAAGGCAAGATTTATCGTGGAAGACAGAAGTTTTTCTGGAAGGCAAAGCACAACATGTGTTAACTCGTTTGGCACTTTGGCAAATCAGTGGAGGGCTCTTGGACCCTGACCAATTTGGGGCACATCCCACAGTTTACCTAGTTTGCATCTCGAGGGGCCAAGGCTACACCTCAAGATTAGTCGTCGAATGTAGACACCTGCAAAAAAAAAAAAAAAAAAAAAAAAGCGAAAAAAAAAAAAAAAAGAACTCGCGTCAACAAGATTAAGTCATCTAATGGTCCTCTCACACTCAACTTTACGAGACGATGCCAACAAGTTTTCAAAAGTTAAGAATCAATACTTCAATTTTTCCCCTTATTCTGAAAATCTCTAAATTAATAAGATACTATGAGTACATGTGAAAGAAGGCATATCACATTGTTTTCATTTAGGTTGTCACAGGAACATGCCTAAGAAGAACAATGTCGGGTCAATCCGTACTTTATTCCTAGACAGAGCACCTTAAACAGTATTAGGAATCAATCAATTCATTAATTCTCACTAAATCAAACATTTTTAGCATTCGAATTAAACTAATGATGCATTGTTCTGATATTAAATCAGGTGACCGTCGGCTGGAGTTCTCATTTATTTTAATTTTTTCAACCGCACATGTTATCGACTTTTATCAAAATCTATTAAAACTTTGTCAAACAACCATTAATCATAAGAATCGCACCACCCTACAATCCCTTGAGGTAGCATAAACTTGCCACAAACTGCAAGCGACATAATTATTAGTAACTGTTGTCATCTAGATTGATGATTATACAAATAATAGTATTATTCTTGATGAGAAGTTTATCATGTCGGGGACATAGTGAACTACAGTGAGAGGAACTTCCGTACCAAAGATAAGCACGAATATGTTATGAAAGACTGCAAATCTTGAAATGTGTTGGGCTATGAAGAGGCAAGAATCCATGGGCAAGAACCAAGAAGCATCCTATATTCGCTATGTTTGCTAAAGGAAATTTAAATATTGTACCAAATTGGTGAATAGCATTCACTCGTTCTTAAAACCAGCATTTTTAAGACCGGTTACACCCACAATGGTAAAGGTATTCCCTTTTGGACAGGAAAGTGGTTCACAGAATGTAAGATCCTATACTGCCTGTGCTCAATTTCTCATTCTTTAAAACACCATCTTAGCACCCTGAAGAGTAAAGAACCATAGGTCATTTGTCAACCCCGGTAGCAATAAAACTGGATTTCCTCTAGTTAAAATCCAACAGCTCTCGACTCTCAAGATTGAAATCAATCCTGGCATGGAGATACAACTGTCAAGGAAAGTATAGGGTGAGAACAAGGGCAAGCTACATCACTGTGTTCCAACCACAACTTGGCAAGTCCAAGATGTGCAATTTACGAGTTCATGGGTGATAATTAGTAGAAAGTAATTGGTAAATAATGTCAACTTAAAACTTTAAAACTTGAGTAATTTGTACAGACAACAGTAATCTGTGTGCGTATAGTTTCACAGCTTGCTGGAAATAAGTGACAATGGATAACAGAACATGAAGGAAAAGGAAAAGGGATTAGTTCAGAATGAATTAACATATGGTTCTTATTTGGCCATAGAACCAAGAAAATTAAATAGTTGAATTGTGACATAAAATAAATAGGTTTCTGCTTTTTAATGTGAAGCAATCTACCGCTATCCATTTTGTGAATTTATTACATTTGAATTTGGAAGAAAATTCTGATACAACCATGTACAAGTCCAAAGCAAGCTGCTAAATTTGGCACAAAGTAAACTAGAATCTTTATCAGAACGTTGGAAGTGAGCGGACCTGTGGAGTACATCGTGAATATTATACAAGATCAAAAATGGAAGTTCAGAAAAACTCTAATCAAACCGTGTATAGATAAAACAAAACCAAAAGTGTCAAATGAACTAGTAAACAACTTACGGAAGAGATGAATATTTTACCTGTGTTTCAGCTGTGCTCTGTTCTGCAGTTTACTTCTTAGTTTTCAGTCTCAAAAAGAAGCATTATCAAAGGAACTCAATGATCTGATTATGGACTCATAAACCTGTATTCCCTCTAGATAAACACTATCCTTCAGATGCTGTCAAGAAAGCAACATTCAAATCTATATCAACTTTTGAAGTACATAGAGCAGCGAGTTATTCATTATTGACATGAAACTAGCATCACCTCATTATGGTCATGGAGTAATATGGGAGTATTCTTCATTGGAGAAAAACCAAAGGTAGGAATTCCCCTCTGTCTCATGAATCGAGCATCAGTAGTTGAAGTCAAGATCTCAGGCTTTGCAAGCTTCCCGCCAGCTGCTTTAACAGCTTGCTTAAAAATAGACCACCAAGGGTTGGAATCATTAGTAGCCGTCAGTAAAGGTCGTCCCATGAAGTCTTTGAGGGTACCTTTCTCGGTAACCTGCCAGTACAGAAAAGTTATCAGCAATCACCCACTAACTACTTATTTGGATGCATGGGTAGAAGAGAAAATATAGGACTTCTATATTAGGGGAACACGAGATGAAGAAAAAGTAAAAAGAAAATTCATGGTAACTTAATAACTTCTGTCCATTGCCAATACAGATCCAATCTCTAATATTTTTCACTCTATTCTTATCATCAAAACCTTCTTGAATTTCTTTCGAGAAAATGAGAATTTCAAACATCTCTTCTCTACCTTATTTCAACTCATCAAGAAACCTAAATATCTTGCCTCCAGTAGAGATCCCAGAGAGAAGTAATTAGCAAAGACGAGGTTAATGAAGAACTGAAGAAAAAATTAAACCCCTCAAGTGTCTGCCTTTGTCTAGGTCAATCGAGCAGTAGAAGCCCAATAGATTCTGACAGGCAACTATAGATCTTTATGACAGTATTAGTTATGCAGCATTTTCTTATTATTACTAACCCGAATGAGAAGTTAGTCAGTTTATGCAGTAATCTGTTTCCTAACTATGTTGTGTTCATATGAAATATAGCATTTGTTGTAGTTGACACCAGTACATGCACTCTGACAAAGTACATGCTTATATTCTATGATTATTGAGACCTAACTCATTACCTATGATGCTCGGACTCAGCTAAGGATATCAGGTACATGTATGTATTTAAGTGTCAAATCTTTTATTTTCTAAAATGTTGGATACGGGGACATGACTAAAAATAATCCAAATTTTGGATACAGGTACATGTTTACGCCTTTCAAACTTTAATTTTTTTTTTTTTTTACTAACCCAAGATGTAATTTTGAATAGACCAAAATCAATTGTTCACATAGAAGGAAATGAGTATTGAATAAAATGCTAAGACGAATAAAATTGAATTTTGAGATTTAGTTTTCAAGTATGAGAAGTTAATTAATAAATGTTATATAAAATAAAAAATGTGGGACTTGACTGCAATTTGAAATTAATGGAGCACTATACATAACTCATTTTCATTTTATACAAAAAAAACTCTAAAACTACTAATACCGAGAGGGAAAGAAGGGAAAAAAAAGGAAAAGAAGAAGAGAAAAGGGAAAGAAAAAAGAAAGAAAAAGAAGAAGGGAAAACCTCGTGTCACTGCCTTTCTCTACCTTCTCAACGGCGACACTAGGTTTAAAGAGATCAAAAATCACAAAGAAGAAAAGGAAAAAAAAAAAAAAGAAAAAAGAAAGAAAGAAAGAAGCAAAAATAAAAAAAGTATCCGGTTAAAATTTGGAGGATCTAACACATATTCTATACCCATAACCGTGTCGTGTCGTGTCCGACACGAGTACTCCAACCATTTTGAAGAGTCGAAGCATCAGAGTTCATTACTACTGCATTACTTGCCAAAAAAGTGCTTTCATCTTGGCACTACCACAGCTCATCCGAGTCTTATCTTTTCCTTTACGAACTTTCAATAAATGTGTGTGCGCGCACATTCTTTTTTAATCTAAATGGTCCTCCTAGGGGAAACACGCCACCTATTTTATAGGCTGTAAATGAAGTGCATGGCCGAGAGGTCAAGGACGAGTGGGGAGTGAAAAGATCAATGCAGCAAGAACGACTACATGCATCATAATCCACTTATTAAGACAGGTATAGATCTTCATGGGATTATGGAGGAAGTTAATTGTCTTTTCTTGGATTCCTTACCACACCACACACGGAGACTCTGATAACCAATGCTTAGAAAAGGAAAATAAAGTAATAACAAAAAAACTCACTATAGATCATTTTTCATAATCAATTATTTCTTAACCAATCAATGTCATTACATTAATCCCACATTAAAATAGCTAAACCTTGAAATGGTGCAAAAATATTGTTTAACCTAGCACAATGAGTAGAAAATAGAAAGGCTTCAATTGAAGTAAGGAGGATGATATCCACGCAAAGATCGAGTGCCGCTGTTACTGAAAGAATAGAGAAACCCAACATAGGCATAAAAGAATTCTGTAACATGCACAAATCGTCAAATGAATTATCAGTGACTCCACATTCAGCAGGTAAGATCAACCATGGCCTTTTACAGTTTGCTGTGGGCCTCCTAAATTCTTTATAGTAAGGATATATCCATTTTGATCCTCTAAACCCCCTCCGCTCTACGTGTTTAGAAGAAAAATTAGTTGATTGGAATTGATTCAATTTACCGTTCACCAAATGCCTATGTTTGAGATTATGATTAGTCCTTTAACTTCCAAAATTTCCAAATTATAATTATCAAAATGATTGTGCCACATAATGATATTTCTTTCGACCATAATATTCCACATTCACCTCATATGTCATGTTCATCCATTCAGGCGCCCATTCCTCCGCAATTCTCTTCCTCATAAGATCAGGATCTGCTGTTGGTGGCTGTCGAATGTCAAATCCTGCCTCCACTTCAGATGGTTGCATATTCATCACAAATCCCTGACCATTCAAATCCATTAGCCAGTATAAACTACTAATACAAATCAATCACAAAAAACTTATCACCAATATTTGTAAACACACCGTTGGGGATGGAATTCCGGCTTTCAGAAATACAGGATTAACCGAAATAACTTCTGAAGGGTCAGCCAAACCAGCCTTAACAAGATCAAATTGATTTTCCCTAAACTTAGTGATAACCTCCATACTCTTCATCATATTTTCCATAGCACTATTATCGTACATTCGAGATCCATGGCCAGGTACTCCCGTGGCTTTGATCACCACATGCCACGGGGACCTGTCCGCATAAAACGTCCTAAACTCCTCAGTAGTTGACGCCTGGCCTTCATCCAATACGAACCCAACTTTCAACTTCTTGAACTCTTCAGACTCAACAAATCTAGCCATCCCATCGAATCCCCCCACCTCTTCTTCTGGAACATAACATATATGCACGGTCCTTATTGGAGAATAATGAAAATTAATTTCCAACTCTTTGATGGCCTCTAAATATTGCATTCCGATGCATTTATCGTCCTGTGCGCCACGAGCGTAGATTTTTCCGTCAGATAAGTGAGCTTCAAAAGGGTCGTGCAACCACTTGGAGGACTCAGCGGGGACGGAGTCGAGATGGGAGTTGAGAAGGACGGAGGGGAGGGAGGGATTAGAGCCAGGCCAAGTGAGGAGGAGAAGAGGCTTATCTGGAGTGGTGAAGTAAAGGGTTTGGATCTGGATAGTAGGGATGGTGCGAGCAAAGCTAGTGAGGTACTTGACGGCGGTGTTGTAGTCTGGATTGGGATGGGCGGTGTTGATTCTGAGGTAGTTTTGGAAGCGGGTTATGGGGGTGGTGGTGGTGGGAGGGAGCCCGATGGCGGATGGTTGGAGTATTAAGAGGAGGTTCACGGCGGCGAAGAGCAGAAGGCAGCGGTGGTGCTTGGACATGGTTCAGAGATTGAGCTGACTGATTGAGTGGGAGTAACCGATTTCAACAGATGCGAACTAAAATCGTGTTGATTTGAATCAGTCATCTTTAATCGACTAAAAGCGTTTTTGCCTAAAATCGTATGGTTTTGTATTTTTTTTGTTTTTTTTTTTTTTTGGTTTCATTTTAGGGGAGGCTCGGTTTTTTATTCATATTTACCTTTTCAATGGGT
>CAIGRL010062439.1:0-20863 GCA_903798325.1 Fraxinus xanthoxyloides | reverse complement strand
TATCGATGAATCTGAAATTTGTGGCTAATTCTATGCATGATTAAAACTAAAATGATATGTAATTCATTGTTTTGAAACTTTTTGTTTTCATTCATGTGTTCATCGGAATAACTGCTTCAAACTACCTAGCCTTTTTCGGTCGATCATTTGATCGACCGAATAGATGTTTCGGTCGACCATTGGATCAATCGAAATAAGAATTTCGATCAACCAGTACACTACCAAAACTTCCTATAGCCATGCCTAATTCTTTCTACAAAACCTCGGTCGATCGAAACCTTCGCGTTTCAATAGATTTAAAAATCAAATTCATCCCCAATTTCTTTATTCTAACCCTATTTTCACGATTTTCCCCTCTACAAACCTCCAAAATTCTTCAAATTTATCAAGATTGTTTTTAAAATCTCCACAAATCCTATCTTTTCATCATCATTTACATCAATAATTCAAAAATTTCTCTTCCATTTTGCCAAGAAATTCTGAAAACCTAGTTTTGGTCTAAAACTTGAAAACCTAGATTTCTCTCACAATTTCATTACAAATCCATTCCATACTTCTAAACTTTAGTAGCATACTCATTCTCCATCATTCCCACTTGTTTTTCAACCAAATTTTTCAAAATACCAAAATATCTATCTCACCCACTCACTTCACTACCGAAACAATGATGCCTCCGAAGAAGAAGTCAAAGAAAGGAGAAGCAAGTTCATCCAATGCCGAGGTTGACACACCCTTGCCCGACCGTTTCATCAATTGCCCTGTCCTAATTGGTAAGTCCATTGATATCTTCGATTTTTATCTTCAAGCTCCTTCATTTAAGATAGAAGAGTATTTTCAAGGTATTGGGTGGAAGAATGTTGTCTCGATCTCCGAAAATGCCTATCCTATATTGATTCATGAATTTTATCGAAATTTCTCTTTTTACTCACACCATGTCACGTGCACTATCAAAGAAAAACATTTTACCATCAATAGGGCCACTATTCGGGAAATACTTAGATTAGAAGAATGTGAAAATTATGCCTACGTCCAAAATTATCTCGTTAGGTTTGATGACTACAACGAACTTGAGGTTTGTTGTCATGGCACCAACCCACCATTGACTACTAGAATGACTTTGAATTTAAACCATCTCACTATCCCCTGCAAAGTTCTTCATCGTGCAATTGCACATATTATCGTCTCTAGGAGTGGTCACTTTGAAAAAGCTCAGCATCTTGATTTATTTATTCTTGATTCACTTCTTGTTGGTCATCAATTGAACTTCTCATACATTTTCTTAAAACACATTCGGCATGTTCACTCCTCTCCTCGAGTCTTAGGTTTACCTTATGACATGCTTCTCACCAAAAATTTTCAACACTTTAATGTGCCATTAGATGATGAACCTATTCTTAAACCGAAACACACCAATGTCATTAACCATAACACCCTTACATGCATAAAAAATGTTAAAGGTGATGGGCAATGGGTGTGTCATACTCAAGGCTTCAACAATTCTTCGGGCCCTACTACTCGCCATTTACCGAGGAAGAGGCGAAAGAAGAAATGGGTGATGATGGTGGTGATGGAAATGATGCACCTCGCGCAAGACGAAGGGCTACTCCTCTACAAGTTGCACCCACTTCTGATCGACAAATGTTCGAAGATCAATTCAACATCCTACAAGGACGAATTGATTCTCTTGAGAATAGGATGGAGCAAATGAGTTTATCACATGAGGTCTTCTTTGCACACATGTATTCCATTTATCCTCGAGGCCCTCCTCCACCGACGGAAGATTGAAATTTCTTCTTGTTAGTGTTCTATTTATTTTTAACTCATGTAAAACTCCTTTTCAAAAACATTATCTAGTTTGATGCACTTTAAACCGTACTTTTAACTTATTTCTATTCTTATGTCATGGCCTATGATTTATATCACTTGTTATGAATTGATGATTTCATTTAAATTGTTTCTCCTAACTTGCACCTATGCCTTGATTATGGGGGCAGTTTTTTTGAGTCCTCACTCTTTTTGATGATGACAAAGGGAGAAAAGGAAATGTGATTAGTAGTATGAATTGTGACTTCAACTATTACTTCTTATGAATCGCCATAATGGATTGTGACTTCTAACGTAGAAAATAATATAAACACAAACTCGATTCCCATTAATGTGTAAAAGATAGGGGGGATATCTTGTATAACTCTTTCATATTTGTACAAATCACATATTGTTTGTCATAATCGAAAAAGGGGATATTTTTGACCTATGATTCAATATAGCTTCACTTGTTTTGATTTTAACAAACAATACACATATCTTTCTAACAAATCTTGTTTCTTGAGCTTTTTCATGAATGAATCTTCTTAAGCACTCAAAGGATCGAATCGTCATCCAATTAATGAACAAGCAATCAAAAGAGAGTCAAACAGAACAAGAACCTTGAAGATTAGAGTTTTAGAAGTTGCTTCAATTTATATGTGATATAATATGACATTGATAATTAACCGCGCGAACGAATAAGGTCAAAAATCTCGAAAATATGTTACACGTCTACCATCACGAAACCATCACCCCGGTGAGACCGTCGACCCCCATGAGGCCCTCTACGTTCGCGTGGCTCGTCTAGTAGTATAAGACTGTCTACCTCCACTGGACCGTCGACCCCCGTGGATTCGCTGACCCCCATGAGACCGCCTTCTACCATGAGGCCATGCTACGACCTCCAAGCCTATCACGTGCCGTAGACCCCCATGCCTATCGCCGGAGGTCAACGCCACACTTAACCATACAAATGATAATGTGCCACACAAAAATCGTCCAACAGTGAATGTGGGAACAACCAGCCACTTGAGGAGTGGGAGTCATTCTACTCAAACGTAGAGAAAATGGGGAGGCTTACATGGGACACATGGCACCAACAACCGCCAAACGTAGGCATGGCCACAGGTGCCTACAAATACCTCCAAGGTGAGAAATGTTAGCTTCTTAAAACTCGAACTACATGAATTTACATTACACTATCTTCCTACTCTTGCAAACCGATTACTGATTCTCATAACGGAAGAAAGCGCCGACTTCATTTTGCAGGTAGCAACCGTTGACTAAAGCAGCCAGACTACTACGCTCGATAAGGTTAACACAGAGGACAATCTCAAAACTTTTCATTGGCACCGTCTGTGGGAAATTCCACTGAATAGAAAAGCTATATCAAGGAGATCGGTAATGAGTGAAACACGCATTGTCAGGGATATCGCGGAGACGGAGTCGGAGTCTATCGTAAGGGGTCAAGAACTGCCATCGCCACCACATTACGTAATGCAGAGCCAATTTAAAACTGTGAGACATAATTGGCAGTCATAATGACCCTTTTGCAAAGTCAGACGTAGAAAATCGTAGCCCCTCCGCAGAGTTCATCGGAGGCCGCACGTGAGCAACCATCCCAGGTGGTTCAAACGGTTACCCCGCCTATTACTTAGCCAACAACAAGAGACATGGAGTCTTTGGGTTTTGTATTTCCACAGATTTCTCAACCCGTGAATGACTTGGAAAAAAACTAGAGGAGATGATGACCCAGAAGATAGACGATACATTAACCAAGAGAAAAGACAGGCAAAGGCAGATGGTCCTGGAGAAAGATCCTTTCGCCCTTGAGATTATGGTTGTGCCTTTACTGAAAGGCTTTAAACAGCCAATGACAGAAACATACGATGGAGTCACAGACCCATTGGACCACTTACGGACCTTCGTTGATTTAATGAGGCTCTAGTAGCCCCAGACGCAGTGATGTGTAGATTATTCCCTCCGACGTCGAGGAGGAAGGCTAGAGACTGGGTTGCCACACTGATACCAAGGTCTATAAAGACATTTGACGAATTGTCCAGGAGTTTTGTGGCATACTTTATGAGCAGCAAGAGGAAACGAAAAATAGCTATAAGACTGATGCATGTGGTACAAGAAAGGATGAGTCTTTGCAAGAGTATTTGGCTAGATTCAGCTAGGTAACACTTGGTATAAGGGACCTTCAGATGTCAGCAGTAGTGACAGCGTTAATGAATGGGACGAGAAATTAGGCCTTCAAGATGCCACTGTCCAAAAATCCTCTGGAGTCAATTCATGATCTGTTGAAGAAGGTTGACAAGTATGTTGATGCAGAAGAAGTAGAAAAGGTCACGAAGAATCTTAGAGAATGATGGGAGACGAGGAACAACAACTGAAAGGTAGGCGATGTACGAAAACTTGTTGACAAGGATAGACAGAAGAATGAACTTTTAAGCCGAGGATACCCTCAAGACCGGTTGGTCGGCAAAGACGGGAGGAGGTCAAAGCCTTCATCCCTTTGAATACTCCGTGGGACAAGATATTGATGGAAATTCGTGACATGAAGGAACTTGAATGGCTAAGACCAACGGGAGCATCAGCTGGCAAACGGGACAAGAGCAAATATTGTCACTTCCATAAGAACCATGGGCATGAAACTGAAGAATGGATACATTTGAAGAAGGAGATTGAGTGCCTCTTGAAGTTGGGCTTTTTGACTAAGTATGCGAGGAATATCGAGGCAAGCAGAAGGTTGAGGATCGACCTCCGCCTAAATTCGGTGTTATAAATGTAATTGTTGGAGGAGTTGCGGTGGCTAGAGGCTCAAACTCTGCTAGAAAAAGTTATGCATGCATAGCTGCAGTCTGTTCTATTCAGAAAGAGCAAGGTTTGATCAGAGCATCACATTAGATGAAGAGGACTTGATAGGTATGGCGACCCCCCACGATGATGCCTTAGTAATAATTGGCGATATAACAGACTATGATGTAAAAAGGGTATTGGTTGACAGCGGGAGTGCGGCAAACGTTCTCACTTAGGAAGCATTTCAAGGTTTGAAAAATTCAATGGAAAGGTTGAAAGCTGTGTCAACCCCACTTATAGGATTTGAAGGGGCTACCGTGATACCAGAAGGAGTAGTAGAGCTACTAGTAATGTTGGGCACTACCCAGCAAGTGTGGTTATTCTAGCGAATTTTCTAGTTGTCAAAACTCTCATGGTGTATAACCCGATCTACAGTCGACCGTTGCTAAATGCTGCAGGGGTATTCCCTCTACTTACCACCAGGCGATGAAACTCCCAACCAATCGAGGTGTAGGATGTGTAAGGGGCAACCAACAGTCCTTGAGGAAGTGTTACGTGGACAACATACGGTTGAAGGGATCTCCACTAGTGATGATGCTGGACCTCGATCCCTCAAGTGGACGAATCGAACCCCTCGACGCTACAGAAAAATTATGGTGGAAAGAGGACGTGAATTCAAAGTGGGGACAGGATTGGAGCAAGACATGAAAGAGGATTTGGTGAAATGTCTGACAAGTAATTTGGATGTTTTTGCGTGGAGCCCGAGTGACATACCAGGGGTTGACCTGTCTATGGCACAACATCGTCTGGGTATCTTACTAGATGCTAAGCCAATAAAGCAGAAGAAAAGAAATCTTGCCCCGAAGCGGTAAGCAGCAGCAAAGGCCTAGGTAGATAAGCTATTGCATGCAAGTTTCATCAGGGAAGTGCAATATCCCGATGGTTAGCAAATGTCGTCATGGTAAAAAATCGAACAGAAAATGGCGTATGTGTGTAAACTACTTCGAACTCAACAAGACATGTCCAAAAGACTCATACTCTCTGCCTAGAATAGATCACCTAGTGGATGCCACATCGGGTCACGAGTGCCTAGGTTTTCTAGACGCATTTTCTGGGTATCATCAGATCTCCATGGTAGAGTTGGATTAGGAAAAAACCTCTTTCATAGTTAATGTAGGGACGTATTGTTACACGGACATGCCATTCGATCTAAAAAATGTCGGGGCAACTTATCAGAGAATCGTGAATAAGGTCTTCAAGGATCTGCTCGGAGGTGTCACAGAAGAGTGTGAAGGCAAGCAACCATGTAAACGACTTGCAAAAAGTGTTCTACACCGTCGACAAAACAAGTTGAAGTTCAATCCAAAGAAGTGTGTTTTAGGAACAACAAGTGGCAAGTTCTTGGGTTTTATGATCACACAGAGGGGCATCGAAGTGAATCCGGATAAAATTCGAGCCATTTTGGAGATGAAGAGCCCTGAAAATAGGAAGGAGATCCACAAACTGATGAGCCGGGTAGCGACACTAAATCGCTTTATGAGTCGAGCTACGCATAAGTGTTATCATTTCTTCAAGCCGATTGGGGGCTCTACCAATTTTGAATGGACCAAGGAGTGTGAGGAGTCGCTGGAATCTCTAAAGCAATCGTTACAGCATCCATCGATCTTGACTAGGCCATGCATGGGAGATGTGTTGAGCCTATACTTAGCAGTGTTAAAGTATGCAGTCAGTACAGTGCTGGCAAAAGAGTTCCCGAAATGCAGAAGCCTATTTACTATGTCGGCTAGGTGTTGAGAGGTGCGAAAACTCGATACACCCTTGCGGAGTAGTTGGTATTCGCATTGATCGCAGTAGTCAAAAATTAAGGCCATACTATTAGTCCCATACTATACAGGTCATGATCGATCAACCAGTCAAGCAAATCTTGCACCGACCTGAGACATTGGGAAGGATGTTGAAGTGGGCAATCGAGTTTAGTGAGTTCGACATTAACTTTAGGCCAATATCGGCAATCAAGACCCAAGTGTTGGCTGATTTTATTGTGGAGCTAACAATTCCACATGACTACCCACAAAAAAACAGAAGCAGTTTGGAAAATCTTTGTAGATGGATCCTCACCTGGTGAGGGGTCCGGGCTAGCATCATTATGATAGGGCCAGAATTTGAGGAGTTGGCGTATTCGTTGCTTTTTGACTTTCCTACGACAAATAATGAAGTTGAATATGAGGCGGTCATCACAGGTTTGAACTTGACGGTCAGACTTAGGATAACATCGGTAGAAATTTGTAGTGATTCCCAGCTGATTGTCAAACAGGTGACAGGAGAATTTAAGGTAAGGGATGGAAAGATGGCATCCTATTTGATGAAGGTTAGAGACTTGCAAAGGGGGTTTACGAGTTTCAAAATAACCAAGGTCCTCGCAAAGACAATGAATGAGCGAACGCCCTGTATAAGTTGGTATCGACTAATCCTAATCGTCTACCTAGCACTGCTAACATACAAGTCCTACGACAACCGAGCATTTTATTCATAGATGATGTTGCAAACCCAGAGCATGTAAAAAGCTGGGTAGACCCGTTAGGAGACTACCTGACGGAAAATAAGTTACCCAATGATGCACTTGAAGTTATACAAACGAGATTTTACCATGCCATACTTGAAGTGCTTGGATCCAACAGAAACTCGAGATGTACTATTTGAGATACACACGGGGATTTGTAGCAACCACCCAGGGGCAACTACCATTACTTTCAAAGCTCTTTAGCAGCGGTACCACTGGCCCACGATGAAGGAGGATGCCAAGGAATTGATAAGGAGGTGCGACTAATGTCAGCATCATGGAAATTTGATTCATGTTCCCGTCGAGCAGTAGTCAGCCATTTTTGGGGTGAGTCCTTTCTTTCAGTGGGGAATGGATATTTTAAGACCTCTGCCCATGACTAAGGGGCATCAAAAGTTTTTGCTAGTGGCCATTGACTATTTTATTAAGTGGGTTGAAGCGGAGCCTTTGGCCGCAATTACCACAGCGAAGGTACAAAGTTTCATTTGGAAAAACATAATATGCAGATTTGGCATACCAGAGTCCTTGTCACTAACAACGGCAGACAATTTGACAACCACAGCTTCAAGGCATTTTGCTCATGTTATCACATAGATCACAGACTCACATAGGTGGCTTATCCTCAATCTAATGGGCAGGCAAAAGTTACAAACTGAACGATCTTATGGGACCTCAAAACGAGATTAGAGAAGGAAAATGGGCTTTGGGCAGATGAGCTACCGAATGTGTTATGGGCATATCACACCACCCCGTTAGAGTCCACATGGGAAACCCCTTTCAAGCTATCTTTTTGAATGGAGGTCATTGTTCTAGTGGAGGTCCTAAACGAGTCTGGCAGGATGAAAGTCAATAAGCTTGATGTCTCGACCACCAATGCAGAGCTCGACCTATTAGATGGGCGAGGGAGAGATTAGCTGTGCGGATGATAGCTTACAAGCGGAAGGCCGCTGGGTACTTCAACCGCAAGATAAAACCAAGAGTTTTTCAATCAAGAGATCTCGTACTAAAGGAAGCAGTAGCTGTAGGCCACCATCCAACCAAGCTTGGACTGAATTGGGAAGGACCATACGAGGTGATCCGAAATATTGGGAAGGGAGCTTACAACCTGAAATACTTGAAGGAAAAACCATTGGGCAGGCCATGGAATGCTGAGCACCTTAAGTAGTACTATTAGTAGATGAGCAAGCGCGAGATATGAGCAACGTAATGTTTGCATATAAATATAGTTGTTATGCGAACTTTTATTTCTTCATTTCTGATGTAATGACCGATTGTAAATATTGTAGCTATGATTTTTCATCATGTAATGCCTGCAATAGGTACACCAGATTGAAATTTGTTTAATGAAAGGCCTAATTGGCGACAGATGATGAAGACCCTATGGAATGGTCAGCCTAACTGGGACGTCCCGGTGTGCCTACTGAGTCCCCAAATCTAGGCAAGTTATATTTTGTTATGAGATGTTGGTTTATAACTACTTGAAATGAAGATTACTAGTGGTGAGCAAAAAAGTCAAAAATTGGCTATCTCAAAATCTCTAGGGGATGGTGGTGAGCCTTCAAAACCTGAAATGGTTAAGGCTCAAAATCACCTAACCCCAACCTCGACGATTCAAGATAGCTCGACATATAGCGGTGAGCAAAAAAGTCAANAAATTTGTTTAATGAAAGGCCTAATTGGCGACAGATGATGAAGACCCTATGGAATGGTCAGCCTAACTGGGACGTCCAGGTGTGCCTACTGAGTCCCCAAATCTAGGCAAGTTATATTTTGTTATGAGATGTTGGTTTATAACTACTTGAAATGAAGATTACTAGTGGTGAGCAAAAAAGTCAAAAATTGGCTATCTCAAAATCTCTAGGGGATGGTGGTGAGCCTTCAAAACCTGAAATGGTTAAGGCTCAAAATCACCTAACCCCAACCTCGACGATTCAAGATAGCTCGACATATAGCGGTGAGCAAAAAAGTCAAAAATTGGCTAGCTCAAAATCACTAAGGGACTGATAGTAAGCTTTCAAAACCTGAAATGGTTAAGACTCAAAACCACCTAACCCCGACCTCGACGATGAAAGACTGCTCAACACACAGCAATTAACCCAAAAAAATGAAGAAGGCAAAACTAATTGATGTTCAATAAACAAGTACTCATACTTGAAATGTAACAAAAGCGTCTGTCCATATCCCAGACTAGGAGAATGCGCAAAATAACATAAGTGTGTGTCCACATCCCGGACCAGAGAATGTACAAAGCAACTAACTGACAAAAACATAATGGAAAGTGCTCAAAGGCTTACAACTAAAGATCATGTCAGCTCGAGCGAAAGGTCTCCTCACTCTCGCCTCGTGATGTTTACCCAAATATCTTGGGCTGCGAGGCTCTACTTTCCTTGCCATGGCGCTTTGCCAAGAACTTATTGGTCAATTTGATGGACGCCACCATTACCTTCCCCCCATAAGAGTTTAGAGCTTTAGCAAAGTCAGCAGACAACTTATATTGCTCTACCGAGGTCTCCACATCCTTAGTGTACTCCGCAGAAGCCCTATACTTCGCCACCGCCTCCTTAGGAGCCCGACCCAAAACAGAGCGCAAGTTATTTATCTCAGAATCCCGTTCCATACAACGAGACTCCAAATCATCGACTGATTTCCTAGAGAAAGAAAGTTTCTTCTTGTAACGGTGAGCCTCCTTCTCTTTCTCTTCTGCAAAGATCTTTAACTCCTTCAACTTCGATGCTAAACGACGGCAGGACTTAGAGAGCCCACCTTGAAGAGCCACCGCCTGAAATGGACAAGAGATCACACAATTAGAGCATGTAAAAAAAAGTACCCTCTGGGTGTAAATGGACAGAACCCTCTCGATGTCGTCGACACTCCGACAAGCAATGGATTCGACACGCCTGGGCGCAACCAAAGACTTAACCGCCCTCATCTCTGAGTAGCCCCGAGAAGGAGAAAATCTGAAATCTGGCAGAGTAGAACCCTCACGCTCGAGCGCGACATAACCTGGGCTGTCCCTTACGTCCACTGGTGGCGAGACTACTTCAACGGGGTAGTCCGAGAGTTGAGAAGCCTTCTCGACTGTAGGCTGCTGTGCTCCCCCATCGCAGGCCTTCTTTCTCTTCAACAGGACAGGAAGTGAATCATCTTCACTCCCATGACCGCACTCCACCAAGGAGTCCATGCCTGAATCAATAGAATAAAGACTATCAAGCTTACGAGATAACAAGTCAATAAGTGCAAGAAGCTCAACATGTAAAATTTTTACCATCAATAGGAGCAAACCCCTCATCACTCCCCGTTGTGGGTAGGGACCTCAGCACCTCGTCCAAGTCAAGGTCCATATCTGTGTACAACCAATCGAGTTAATCAAGCTCAACGAATAGAAAACAACACAAGAGACACTCTAAAAAATAATATATACAAGCAGGGTATGAAAACCTACCAGTAGGACGACTGATTCCGACTAGCAATATGTTCCTCATTGTCAGGACCGACCCCAGGTCAGGTAGGAGGGATAGAATTTTGGTCAACTTTTGAATTTGTGTTTTGAGAAGGGGGGTAATCTCGACCTCACTATTGAATAGACGGATTAGGGGGGTGCTTCCAATAGGTGTTAAAAGGAAATTGGCCCTCATGAGGGCGAGCAAAGAAAAATTGAGATTTCTACCCGCTGTTAGAATTCCTAAATTTAGGGAAGCGCAATGGAACTCGAGAGGTGAAATAAACAAAGGCATTGCTTTGGGCTAACTCATGCATCTCGAAAATGCACTTGAAGAGCGATTGAAAGAGGGATTTTCTTGCTAAGGCAAATATATAGAAAATAGAGCACTTTCCTCCATGGATTGGGATTTATTTGGCTAGGAGTAAGGTAGAAATCATTGTATAACGAGACAAAGAATTGATGTATGGGAAAGCGGAAACCACCGTCCATGATGTCTTTATAAATGGCGATCTCGCGGGGGTTTGTTCCGAAAAGTTTTTGATCTAGCCTAGAGGCTCTATAGATGTAGTTATCTACCCACTCATACTTATTAAGTGACTTAGATGGGGAGTTTTACAAGCTATGACACTTGGGAATCTCAAGGAGCACCTCCTCACCTACGACATCTCGCTCAATCTCTACATTTTAATTTAGAGATTTAACTTACCCAACATGACCTTTTGGAGATATCGGTTGAAAATCTTGGAATTCAGTCGTACGAATTGAAAAGTTTGACTAGAAAGGAATTTGAGCACAAAGGAGATCACCATCGATGAGCAACTCGCGACCAACCATGGGACTGGTCGACGATGGTTGACCAGTAACATTACTGGTGGACTCCAACCGTCGACTAGCAAGGCTGGTCGGTCCCAGTTCATGGTCGGCCGACCTCTCAACCCCTCACTCTCACTTTCACTAGAAGATGAGGAAATAAAGGTTTTATACATTACGAAACACTAAATGAAGGAAGAAGATGAGAAAAATTACCTTAAAGGAAGAGGAGGAAGATGGAATTGAGTTGATAAAGAGTGGAAAAATGAAATGGAAGTCCCTACAACTCCTTAAATAGTGGAGGGTTTCAAAAAATTTGAAACTTTTGGGAGGAAATTTCTCCCAAATTAGAAAACCAAGGGCACAGATAGGATTCATTTGGCTAAAAGAGTTGTTCCGAAGAAACGGGCATAACTTTTCGCATCAATGTCAAATTTTCTATTATAATATGTTTTCGAAAACGTCTCGTAGAGCTCCATGCCGTCCCAATCGAGTAATATGTTTTCTATTATAATTTGTTTTCTATTATAACTTTTTTGCAGCACTTACAACCTCAGCTCGGCCTGCCTCATGACCAGGGCTTTGAGGATTCCTTTGTAGAAATTCGCACTGAGTGTTGCAGTACTTACAACCTCACCTTGGCTTGCCTCATGAGCAGGACTTTGAGGATTCCTTCGTAGGAACTCGCACTGAGTATTGTAGCACTTACAACCTCAACTCAGCATGTCTCATGAGCAGGGTTTTTAGGGTAATAAGTCAACATCTTCATGCATTATGAACACCCTTTTTTTATTACAAACAACTAAAAGTATAACCATCTTTTACTAGTAGTATTTTTTAAGATGTTCTGGATTCTAAGGATGTGGTCGGAGTCTCCCTTCCATGTCTTCCAACTCATACGCTCCTCTAAGCAGGACCTTAATCACCTTGCCCTACCTTCCCAGTTGGGTCCTAGAGATCCAGAATTGACTTTTCTTGTTCCAGGAAGACTTTCCTTAATACAAGGTCACCGATTTCGAACTTTTATTTTCTTACCTTCTTATTGTAATACCTTGCATTACGCTACTTGTATATAGCATTTCTAATTTCAGCCCTATCTCTTTTTCTTCCAATAAATCCAATTTTCTTCGCAGTACCTTTAAATCCTTATCTTCATTATACATCAGAGTTTGGATAGAAGGAACTTCTATTTCAAGGGAGATTACTACCTCCACTCCGAAAGCCAAAGAAAAATGGGTTTCTTCAGTACAGCTTCGGGGCATGGTGCGATAGGACCACAACACATTGGGAGTTCATCATCCCATCCTCCCTTAAGAGTATCAAGTTTGGCTTTGAGCGTATACTTGATGATCTTATTGATTGTTTCCACTTGTCCATTGGTTTGAGGATGATTGGGAGTAGAGAAGTGCTATTGTATCCTAAAGCTTTCACAAAAAATTGAGAAGCGAGAGTTGTCAAATTGTTTTCCATTGTCTGTTACAATGGAATGTGGTATTCCAAATCGACATGTGATGGATTTCCATATAAATTCCATGGTTTTATTCTCGGTTATCTTGGCCAATGGTTCGGCTTCCATCGATTTGGTGAAGTAATCAACTGCTACGATTTCAAATTTTGTTCCCCCCTTTCCTATAAACATGGGACCAATCAGATTGACCTCCCATTTGGAGAAGGGCCATGGGGCGATCACACAATTTAGCTCATTTGGTGGGAGGTTGATTTTGGGAGCAAACCTTTGATATTTGTTACATTTTCTGGCGAATTCAAGAGCATTATTTTTCATAGAAGGCCAAAAGTATCCTTGGCACACAATTTTGTGAGCTAGTGACTGTCCTCCAGAATGGTTTCCACATATTCCTTCATGCACTCCTTCTAGAGCACATAATGCCTCTTCCTCATTCAAGCATTAAAGTAAATGTACAGAATACCCCCGTTTATATAAGATGTCATTGACTAACGTGTATTTGACTGCTTTCATGCAGAGTTGCCTTACTATGATTGGATCATCTGGACATGACCCCGTTTCAAGTATGTAGTAATTTCATCCATCCATGTCCATTTTATGTCGGCTGTCATGTGAATCACCACAAACTCTTCAATTGCGTGATGACAGATTCTTCCTACTGGGATACTATCAAATTTCTCAATACCTTTATTTGTTGCTAACCGAGGTAAGGCGTAGGCGTGACTATTTTGAGTTCGAGAGATTCGTTTGATCTGTACACCTGGAAATTTTTCAGCTCTCGTTTGACGATTTGAAGATGACTGTTAATCTTTTCCTCATTTGCTTGATAGGCTTCATTAACCTGGTTTACCACTAGTTGGGAATTGCTATGTACAACTAGGTGATCGATCTTCATTTCTTTTGCCATTCGTAGGCCAGCTATGAGGGCCTCATACTCAGCCTCATTGTTTGAGGTACTACAGTCAAATGGCAACGCTTCAAAGAACAATTGATGGCTAGGGCTGATTAAAACAACCCCAGCTCCTGCTCGTGTTTCTGTAGATGATCCATAAATGAAAAGTTCCCATGGTTCATTATGACAAGATTCATCTACCAGATCCGAACTGAACTCCGCAACGAATTCCACAAGAGTTTGGCCTTTAACTGAAGTCCGTGGTTTGTACTTTATATCAAACTAACCGAGCTCGACTGCCGATTTAACTAACCTCCCTGATTTATCAGATTTTTGCAAGATTTACCTTAATGGGTAGTTAGTTAAAATCTCAATTAGATGCTCCAAAAAGTAAAGTCTTAACTTCCGGGCTGCGATGACAACTGCATAAGCTTGCTTCTCCAATGGAGAATAGCAGAGTTCGGCTTCGTGTAAAGCTTTGCTGATGTAATAGACGAGGTGATGTATTCCTTCTTCTTCCCTGCCTAACACGGCACTTGTGGCATGTTCGATAAAGCTAAATACAACATCAATGTCTCCCATGTCTTTGGTTTTGACAACACAAGAGGGTGTGCCAAATGCAACTTTAGTTGGTCGAATGCAAGTTGGCACTCGAATGTCCATTCGAATTTCTTCCATCATTTCAATATGTCAAAGAAAGATTTGCATTTGTTTGTTGATCTTAGCATAAAGCGGCTAAGGGATGCAATCCGTCCAGTTGGACTTTGAATCTCCTTAGGTCTTGTGGGAGAGCACATTTCGATAATGGCCTTTATTTTCTCTGGATTAGCTTCGATTGCTCTACTGCTCACGAAATATCCCAAGAATTTTTTTGAGTTGACACTGAAAGCACACTTGTATGGATTTAACTTCATTCCATAGATTCTTAAGAATTCGAACATCTCAGCGAGGTGGTGTTGATGATCTTGAGCGTTTATACTTTTTACTAGCATATCATCAACGTATACCTCCATGGTTCTACCGATCTATTTAGCAAGCATAGAATTTACCGAACGTTGATAAGTTGCTCTAGCATTCTTGAGACTGAAAGATAGAACTTTATAGCAATAAAGACCTCGATCTGTAATGAAAGTTGTGTGTTCCTGATCGGGTTCATACATGGGGATTTGGTTGTACCCTGAATAAGCATCCAAGAAACTGAGTAATTCGTGTCAAGCAGTAGCATCCACCATTTGATCTATTCTTGGTAGCGAGAAGCTATCTTTCGGACAAGATTTGTTTAGGTTAGTAAAATCAATACACGTCCTCCAGTCTCCATTACTCTTCTTAACTAAAACAGGGTTGGCAACCTACTTCGGATATTTGGCTTCCCGAATAAATCCATTGCGTAGTAAATTCTGTACCTCTTTAAAGCTTCATACTGCTTCGAATTCAAGGGTTGACGTCATTATTGTTCAGGGCGTACTGTAGGATCAATTTCCAGTTTATGGCACATAATCTTTAGGTCAATTCCTTTCATATCTGAATGTTCTTAGGAAAAAACATCAAGGTTTTCTTGGAGGAACTTAATGATCTGATCCTTGAGTGGTGATTGCAGTTCATGTCCTATCTTGAGTTCCCTCTGTTGTTCCTTGACTCCAACCTGAATAGCGTCCACCTCTTCCACTAGTTCTTCTCCTCTTACTTTCAGACGTGGGTCCAATGAATTTAGTGTGGGTTCTACTGTCCACATCATATGGACCTTAGAAGAAAGGTGGATCTTTTTATCTCTTAGATCGAACATGACTTGGCATTCTTTAGCAACCTCTTTGTCTGCCTTGACCTGCCCTACGCTATGTGGTGTGGGAAACTTAATGGAATAATGGTACAAGGACACAATTGCTTTAAGGTTGAACAAGAAGGGCTGTCCCATAATAGCATCATAAGGAGATTTTGAGTCCAGAATTACAAATTTCCTTTCAACTTAGCTTGGCGAGAGGATTTTCCAAGCTCCATAGGAAGTTTGATTACTTATTTTGCTACAGAAAGTGAACTGTTAAGTCCCAAGATCATATTTGGGTAAGGTCGTAAAAAGCTCAGGGGAATCCCAATTTGTTCCAAGGTGCTGACGTAAAGAATGTTGAGGTAGCTTCCTGTATCAACAAGGATCTTAGGAATGTTTACTCTTGATATAGGAATAGAGATCACCAAGATCTTTGGATACGGATTTCAGTCCGCTTCCCCTTTTTCAAATAAGAGCTGGTCATCAGTTTCCTTCTTGCGATGTTTCTCAGTTATACCGTTCTGAGACGGTCGACCATGATAGGTTGTTTAGATCTGAGTTATCCCTTATGTTTTCGGTTCCCTATCATTCGGATCTGAGGGCCAAGCAGGTCTATGTTACAAGCTCTTGCTTTTACCTAATTTCCACACACCACTCCGGGTCGATAGGGAGTTGGGAATTTAATGCAATAGTGATATATTGAGGTGGTCGCCTATAGTTCGTGCAGTATAAGCCTCCCTAATATAGCATTATAGTTGGAGAGGAGATCAACAATAACAAAATATACTAGAATCCTCCTTTCGCAAGGGGGCTCTCCTAGCTCCACCATCAAGATAATTTGTCCCTTAGCTTCTACAGGATCCCCAGAGAATCCCTGCAACCTTTTGGAGTACGACTGTAGGTATTGTTCATATATTCCCATTTGCTTCTGAGTTTGGAAATATATCGCGTTAACTGAACTTCCATTATCCACCAAAGTTCGATGTATTTGGACCCCAACGACTGTTATGGCTATAACCAATACATCATTTTGATCTTGTAACACTCATTGTGCATCTTTTTTTTTAAATCCGAACCATTCTAAGTACTGCGTTTCACAGGCTTCAGTGAGCAATTACACTGGATTTTGGTTCAGTTAGGTATGAGCGTCACGAGCTGTCCTTCACCTGGCCTTCATGAGCCTTCAAAATACTGATTTTCGCTTATCAATGTCCGGATCTCGACCCGGTGTTGTGAGTCCCGAGTTTGAGGTCCAGGTCAGACTTGTTAGGTAAATCCAATTGGATTCGCCTCCCTAGGTTTAGCCACGAACTCTTGTAGGTGACTTCACCAAATAAGTGATTCCACTTCTTCTTTTAAATTCTTGCAATCGTCAGTATTGTGTCATGCCATTCTATGAAAACGACAGTACTTTGCTTGTCCTCTCTCGTCGAATTCCTTTTTTGGGTTGAGGTGGCGGAATGTTTCCTTCTCCCCAGTTTGTAGGAAGACTTCTTTCAAAGTTGCATTTAATGGATGGTATTCACGAAATTTGTTAGGATACGGCCTTGAACGATTTTGATCCCTCCTGTATTTTCTTCTTTCTCGCATAACATCTTTATCCACTTGTTTCCCCTTGACTCGATGCAAGGACTGTGAGTTAAGTTCGAGATCCTCCTGATCTGAAGTAGCCTTTTCTGCACTGATGTATTTTTTAGCTCGGGTTAGGAATGCATGGTACATATGAGGTTCATCCTCATGTACTGACCACCAAAACCTTATTTTTGGTCTCAATCCCGAAAGGACTATCATAAATACAGCATCGTCAGAAATTTTTTCGACCTTCATAGATTGCTTATTGAATCTATTCAAAAAACTTTTGAGTGACTCGGTTTTTCCTTGCTTTATGCTTACGAGTCGTTCCTTTGGCGTAGTTCTTGCTTT
The DNA here is from genome assembly GCA_903798325.1 of Fraxinus xanthoxyloides. Lineage (NCBI taxonomy): Eukaryota > Viridiplantae > Streptophyta > Magnoliopsida > Lamiales > Oleaceae > Fraxinus > Fraxinus xanthoxyloides. The sequence goes on along the minus strand of CAIGRL010062439.1, from coordinate 3,401 downwards.
TGAGCCCATGAATTGGGCAAGGAAAGCCGTGGGGAGGTTGTTCCAATTTCTTATTGACCTGGTACAGCCTTCTAAACCATCTTTGAGCTTTGTCTCCCAACATTAGGGGAAAGGCACGACACATTAGGGAATCTCCGGCTCCGTGTAATTCCATCCAAGATGTATATTTGTCCAGTGACTTAAGGGATCACCATCCCCTTCATATCAGTAAGATGTGGCATTTTCAGCTTTTCAGGCTAGGGTTCAGCTAGGATATCTTTAGTGAACGGGGAATGGCGTTTTATTAGGTACTCTTCTAAGCTTCCTCCATTTCTAGCTTCCAAAGTAGCTATGCGTTTTTTCAAGGCAGTCATTTCAGGCTCGGTTTGTTCCATGAGATGAGTTGTACGAGGATCATCATGTTTACTTGTTGGCGTCAAAGAGTGTTGGGGACCAAGCCGTCGAATACACTGTTCGTTCTTCCGACGGTTGGTTTTGTTGTTATGGGAGAACTCCTAACTTCCTTATTTTGCTTTTGAGGATTCTTCGTTTGAGAACTGGAAAGTTCTTCTGGTGAGAAGTCGCTTGGTTCTTTCTCTACGGGGGGATTCCACCTCAATTTCTTATGGCAGATTGCGAACTTGATTTTGCTTTAATCTGCTAACAACGTTAGTCAAATTTTCAATAGCCTCCTTCATCGCCATTGTTTGGGGGTCAATGGTGTCTTTCTAACCTCGTTTTTTACCTACACAGTTGGTAAATTATGGCCTCATTTTGGGCGCGTGTGGGATTGATTTTCAGAAGTTGAAAATTCATCTATGTTTTTGGTTGATTTCAAAATGAATAGGGCTGTCTTTTTCAAGTTTTTGGGGCCCTTCCTCTAGCGCCAATCTGTTGACGTTGAAAGTTGTATGAACGAAATTCAAGCCAACTTCAAAGGATAATACGACTTTGATTCATTGTTAATATCACAATTACAAGTAATTGGGCCGTTCCTCTCTATATTTTCAGGAGATGTTTGAAATATGAATATTACAAGAAGATATGTTATGTGTCCCAGTCGTCCCTTTCTTTCTCACTATCTTTTTTCTTTTATAGGATAGAAAGTACATTCTTCATTAATTTCTTGTCTAGTCACCTGCAATTTCGAGCTGAGGAAGTACACATGTTGGAATGATTTAATTGGTCATCGAGCTCGATCTAGCAATCATCATGATGAGTAAATCTTGCAGGTAGACCCCAGTAATTAATGAGTGTGTCTTGGAAAAAGGATCTAATCATGATGACTAGAAGCTGATGTGTATCCTGATTTAATTGTATCCCTTGTGGATAACTCTGAATGGTTGGATTATTGATCTTGTCAGTGATCCTTAATTGTTAATATTCTCTTGCCATTGAAAGACTACACAAGCTTCTTAGATACGTTATCCATTCGAACTGACCTTATACCGTCGAACTCCCATTTTCACGCACTTGTCACGTGCAATAATCCGACCTGAGCTAAGCTATTTTAGATGACCGAACTCATCTTTCATCACATGTATTTAATCTGATCTTAATGACCTCGGAGCTCAGCTTGTCAACAACCATCTACAAGGAATTTTATGGAATGTAACCACAAAATCTTGAAAAAACAAAGCAAATAACGAAAACTTGATAAAAAAAAAAGGAAACTAACCAGCATTGACATCAACTGACCAACGATTAACTTCAAACGGTACTGAGGAGTTTGAAGGGAGAGCGATTTGCGATTTGGGCAAGCAATTTGGGATAGGGATTTGGGAGCGAATTGGGAGTGATAAGGGCTTTTGTATTGTTATTTCGTGAATTCATTCCTTTTGATTTTCATTTTTTTTCCAATTTTTCTATTTAACCAAGTGGGTTGGGCCGATACAATATTATGTATTTTGTGGGCTGTTGGGTTGGAATGTAATGAACTCATTTAAATGGGCCAGAGTATTATTTGCAACTTTTAATAAGCGTTGCAAAAGATAAGCTTATTAGCAACGTTCACCAAATATTGCAAAATGTCCATATTAACTACACTTAAAAAATGTTGCGGAAAATTACTCTACAAAGGTAATTTGTAACGTTTCAAAAACGTTGCGATAAGTTTACCTTTTTGCAACGTTCATGAAATGTCGCAGAAAAAGACTCTTCGCAACATTAAATAGATGTTGCAAAAAGATGGCCTATTGAAACTTTTTAAACGTTGCAAAAAGGTAAATTTTTCGCAACAGTCAATAGACATTTCAAAAAGTGACATTAGCAACACTCATTTTAAAAATATTGTTAAAACTCAATAACATTAACTAATTGCAATATTCACTTACTAAAATAATGCCAAAAGGCTCTTTTAGCAACATTTATCAACAAATGTTGCATTTTAAATGTTGCAAATAATTATTTTTGGTTTAGTGAACTGTTTGTCCAAGTGTGCAGGAATCCAACTTGCGTGGACGTGAGAGAACTTGAAATCTATTGACCACATTGCTGGTACATTTTTTTGGGTCAAAAGTGAGTCTGATTATAATGTCCCTACGACCTCTCAATCCATTACATCTTTCATGTTCTAATTACACACAGAGTCCTTGATCATTAGGAGATCAACTATGTTTAATCATTCTAAGTGTTCTATAGGTGTTCCAATTATTATCGGATTACAAGTCATCAAGTTCTATATAAGCTCGATATTTATTTATTTTTCATGTACGCGGTTCGCCTTTTATATTATCTCCATTTGTTTTCTAAGACTTGAGCATTAAAGGGCTACAAGAACAGCTTCCTTAGCCTTTTTGCAGATAGTTCGGAGTTCTTTTGACAAGTTTTGAAATTAAAAATATTAAATTTAAACGAAAATGATGAAATATTAATTATAAATGAAAATAAGGTCGTTTAAAAAAACATATAAAAGGTGGTCTTTTGTAAACAGTGAAAATGAGATTTTTTATTTAAAAGTTAGTAAATTGGGTTTGGGCTTATCCTATCTGCCACCTTGCATTTAATGGAATTATAAGTTTCAATATACTACTAAAACTATTTATATCATATTGAATATTGTAACTATTGACATAAAAAAAAAAAATTTAAGTTAAAAATGAAGGAAAAATAATGAATGATTTCCAGAAAAAATTAAAATATAGAGTAAAAATAAAGAATTTATTGAAGGGTACAAAAATATTAATCTTTAAATTTAAAGGCGATCTCTATTATAACAAATTTACTCCTTAAAACTAAAGAGTCTATTGAAAATGCAATTAAAGATTAATTTAATGGTTTGAATTTCATGTAATTTAGAATAATGAAATCTAAATGCAAATTCATGGGTTTTGTTAAAGACAAGTTACATAAATACTAAGCTTAATGCTCATTTGACTCCCATTATTTGAAATTTTAATGGTTGGAATAATATTTTTTTTTTT
>CAIGRL010062302.1:0-15559 GCA_903798325.1 Fraxinus xanthoxyloides | reverse complement strand
AGAGGGCTGTAATTTTTACAACCCTTTAATGACTGTACAAGTAAAATTTTTGATAGTTATATGTGTTATCTGCACACTAAGACACTGTTAGATAGCAAGGCCATTGTACAGTTGCTACTTGCTTGCACTTCATATAGCCAAAAATAGATGGAAGAAAATAAATGGACAGAATTTTTTTGGGATATAACATACATTTGGCATGTGCAAATTTGGGGTATTTACAGGAAAATTGAGTCACACGTATTTCTAATCTTTTGACCACCATACATATGGGCTTATTTGGCTTGTTCTCTACAGGCCATTGACTCCATCACTGTCATGTCATTGTAGGGACGGATTCAGGATCAGATTACAAGTCGGGCTAATACGTAAAATAAAATAAAATTACACAAGAAAAAAAATTTACATAAAAAAAAATTCTACTAAAAAAATTTCAATGGGCCCGGCTACAACCCAATCCAACCCCCCAGATCCGTCCCTGTGTCATTGGTTCTATAACTTTTGTGCTATTACTATGTAGATGAAAGCGGTTTCTTCGCTTAGCTATCTTAGGAATGTTAAATTGTCCGGCGTGTCTCTATCATGTCTTTGATTATATACATTTTTGTAGTTGTTACGGTGCACTTAAAGTTGGTCTTTATTGCAAATAAGAAATTCCTACAGCGAAGTACGATAGTGTCCGAAATGATCCTTGTAGAGCTCGCTGCTGCAATGATAGTTGTTAGGGAACACATGGTTTGGGATTCTTTAAACGTATTGTAGCATCTTAATGCAACAATATAGATTGTTGTATATGTAGCAAGCAAAATGGAGAATGAAGAGAATAACATCTCCAATGGGATTGTGAATTGAAAAAATTGTGGGTCACTTGTACAATAGAGAGGATGTATAGATAGTGAAGATAAGTTAAAAATAAATAAATAAATGGAGCATGTCTAGTACATCATTTAATGAAGACAAAATATATAAAATTAAATGAATGATGTATAGCACACCCTCCGGATGTGGAGGGTGCGATAGACAACCCACAAATTTTTTCCTTATGTGTAATCATTTTGAAATGATACGACACATTTTTTTGTGCAATCTACGACTCCATTGGAGTCTGGAGATACTCTTAGGTTTACCCTTGTTCCTTTAGCAATGAATTGGAGGAGCCAAGGAAGACATAGGATTACTACTGACCCCTTTTGGCCACTAGGTTGCCTTGAGATTTGGTTGAGCTATATGGCGCTTGAACCCCATGGGGCCTTTGATGAGGGTCCCACGTAACAAGGTCCTATGTTGTTCTCTAAATTCTAATCTAACATTTATGTTATTTATTGGACTTTGACTATGACAGTTATAGATGAGTCAAGAGTGCTTGAAACCCCAATGACTCGCTCCCCGTCTCCGTGAGAACCTCTTCGTAAGGCATAACGTCAAATTATATAAAGATTCAATACTTATATGTATACGTTTGATGCATGACTTCGAAAAGAACTAGACAATTATAGCCACACATTTCTCCTCCTAGATCACATCAATTCTTACCTAATCCAACATACTCTTGATACAAATCCATAGCTTAATTTAAATGTATAAAAACCTTTTCGTTCCTACTTTTTCCATGTTTTCTCCACGAGTTTTTTGCTAATGTTTTGGGGCCCATTACGCAGAAAACACAGCCATGGACATATAAAAGCAAAATCAAAGTGCCTGCAGGTGTGGTCTGATTATAAGCCAACTGTCAAAGGACGATTTCATTCATTTTCTATACGTCCAAACGCAAGTTCTGATGATCAAATTTTTAATGCCAAACAGATACAGCCATTGCATTTTCTTGTTTGGAAAAGCAGGTTAGTACTGTTCCATGGGGACAATATGTTTGGCAAAATTTGAGCTGGCAAAACTTTTTATCTGCAACTATAATCTCATCCACAAATTTCTGGGGGTTTTTTTTTTCTGAAAAAATAAATTCGACCTCTCTTTGAGCTTGTTTAACCTTTTTTCAAGTAAAGGGATTCATCTGGAATTTTTATACTCGATGATGGTACACATGTGGTCCAAAAAATGCAGTCTGTCTAATCATGTTAAACCAAACTGCATTAAATGAGTTGGTAATTGTTCTACGTCTGATACGGAGGATCATTTATGAATATGTTTGACTTCAAAATAGAACTCAACAGATATTGTGCCTACTCGTACATACATAAGTTAGATCCAATACATTAATGTTGATCAACGGTCGAGATTACTCCAATATTTGAACGTGGGAGGAGCTCAACGGCATGAGACATTTCCTTTCAGGTTCGACAAGATTTTCGGGACATGATTGTATAATGATCAATCGATAAGAACAAGATTTATAATTGTAATATTACGATTCCAGAGAGTAAAAATATATTGTTTTAAGTATTTAAAGTTGCATTAGTCTTCAATTGTTATATAGTGGGGGATTTATAGTGTTACAAATGAGATGGTGACCCTTGGATCAAATTACACGTGGTCTTATTTCCTCGGCCAAAGCACCAAGTCTTAGCCATCAAATTGCAATTATGCTCCTTGTACAAATGTGGTTTACAAAAGTGTGTTGACAAAATGATGTGACAAGATCTAGGCCATTAATTTCAAAAATTATTTTTAAATTATTGGCCAAAATTATTTTGTAAACCAATTTTGTAACCCAACTTTGTACAGGTAACATGACTCATCAAATTGACCTTCCTAACTTTTCAAAGTATTAAATGTTTTTACAATGATAAAACAAGACACAAATACACTTTTTACAAGGGTCACATAATCATTCAAATAAGATCTTCCTCATGAACTCAATCTTCCCACGTAGGCCGTCACTAGCTAAAGAGTCTCGGATCCAAGGAAGCCCCTCGGAGTTAATCGGGCCTCGGCGACAGCAAAGCCTCAGATGAAGGGCCTCGGAATTGAATGGGCTTCGCTCTACATAGAGGGTGGCTAGGTGGTTCGGTTGGATTGGGTCCCACAGCTTAGTTAAGATGGCCATGTGGCGATTCTAATAACGAGTCATAACAATAATTCCCCAAGTACATGTGTGATTATTTATGTCATGCGTGGACTTCAGTAATCAAGTTAAAAAAGTTTTTTTTAAAAAAAATTGTAGTCCATCATACCAGTCCCCCAAGTCCAGGTAGAGAGCTATTCATAATGTGCATGGAATCTAATAGGTGATTTAAGCCTAGCTCACTTTTCAATAGAGATTTGTAGTGTTGAGGTTGTATTAAAAGAGGGGCAATCAAGTTTTGAAAACCAAGATAGGTTGTAGCTGAACTGTCGAAACTGAATTACTCGAGAGTAGCTGAATTTAAAGTTTGAGGCAAGTCTATAGCTGAATTGTCGACGCTGGATTACTTGAGAGTTGTTGAATTTAAAGTTTAAGCTGAGACAAGTCCATAGCTGAATTGTCGAGGCTGAATTACTTGAGAGTAGCTGAATTTAAAGTTGAAGCTGAGGTAAGTCGATAGCTGAACTGTCGAGGCCGAATTACTTGCTAAAATGCCTTAGTGCTGAGGCGACAAAGTTTGAATGCCGAAGTTGAATTATAAATTGATTGACATGGATGTTGGTACGCATGATTTGACGGGTTTGCAGGTTTTCGAGGCGAGGTAACTATAGCGATACAACTTCCAATACACGTACGACTGCTACGTTAAATGTGCAATGATGGCCAATGATGAGCATGCGTTATTTGTGGGAAGCGTTTACGTGCTGAGGCTAGTGTGTGATACTCACGAAGTGATATGAGGCGTTGGTGATATAAATCGTTTGAGTTCTACGGTTTAGATTCCTCACTGGATTGGACGCCTCAGATCAATTGGGCCTCAATCCAATGGCTGGGATTCAATTCCCTCTTGTATAAAAACTAAAATACTATCATTTTGAAACTTTACCTTTGCAAAATATTCTTCCAAATCTCTCAAGTTCTCCATCTTTCAGAAGTTTTTCGGCATCCTTTTGTCCTCGGCGAGTTCTAGATACCGTTTATTCTTTAGGTATTCTTTTGTGAAAGGTATTTCACAATCTTTGTTCAATTTTCTGTAATTTTTCACCTTCTTCTTCAACTGTTATGGCTACTGAGGCGTCTACGGCAGTCACAGTGTCTATGTCTGGGGTGAATCTGCTTTTGGGGGTCTGGAGATTGGTATAGTATGAGTGAGGAGCCCATAGATTACGAAATAAGTTGGGGGCTGCCAAAATCCCATCCTGCTTAACCTCTTCCAAACTAGCAGATCTTATGGAGAAATATTGTATCCCTCATTATGTAGAAATGTTAGTTCCCGAGGCCAATGAACGAGCTTGTTTACGAGCTTGTTTTCCGAGGCTGGGATATGTGGCCATAATTGAATTCCTGCTTAAAGCAAGGGTACATCTGCCTCTACACCCCTTTTCTAAGGCAGTGCTGAGGAACTTCATGTTGTCTCCCACTCTGATTTTGCCATTTTGCCAAATAGGTGGCGCCAACTAATTGGGGCCTACTTCCTTTAGAAGGAGGTCTCTTTAGGCGAGGACATGCCTTTGTATGTCTTTCAAACAATCTTACAGGCCCGGGTAGTTGGGAAGGAAGATTCAAAGGGGTGGTACTACATCACCTTTTAGGGGCTCATGCTCCATTCGTAGTGGGGCTCCCTTTCTCCATCAAAGAGTGGAAGGAGTCCTGGTTATGGGTGAGAGGCAGTCGGCAGATGGTCGAGGGGAATACTGTCCCAGCTTGTACTGTACCGACTTAGTACTACGAAGTGCGTGAGTGCCTCACCCTTAGTAGTTTTCAAACCATGTTCAATTCCTTCATATTAATTTTTCCTTATTTATGTTTGCATATTCTAGTTCATGATACGAGTCTCACGAGGCGGAGTGGGGAGTAATTGAAAATATCTAAAAATGTTCTTCGAGGCGCCCTAGCTTTGAGCATCTAATCAACAAAAATCGTTACTTCATCGATTTTAGACTAATGGCCTCCAAGGGTAAAGCGCTCCTTTACTTCCAATTGCTTTTACTTCTCCTAACATGGCTACAATAATAAAGGCCACGACCATTACGGTTGCCAGACCCTGAAGCCCTCGTCATCAAGGGCTAAGAAAGTTAGGTCTAAGCTGGAACACCTCAGTAAGGACCAATCTGAAAAGGGAGCAAGGAGGAGGCTCCAAAAAAGGGCTAGACGACTGTTGATAAGGGCAAGGAAAAAATGGAGGAGCCATAGAAGAAGAGGAAACTCGTCCATACATGTGCGGTTTCTACCAACTTTGGGACCATGGTGTCCCATTCTGGAAAAGGGGCTCCCCAGTAGCCTAAGTTCCTGGAGTCTTCAATTAAGGCGCCAAAGTGGAGCATGGTCGGAGGGCCAATGAAAAAGCTAGGAAGGAAACACCTTAAGCTTTTGAGGCCCTTAAGAAGAGCCAAGTTGAGAGGACCCCAGACAAGTCTGGGAAATTTTTGGCAGGTAAGGACGATAAGATTGCCCCGAATGTACTTGAGATGTTGTCGCCAGAAGTCATGGGTGCCATAGAAAACTTCAATAAATTTTGGACGGAGCGGTGGCAAATGTATGTGTTCACTTGTGCTGCAATAGACCTTACTGCAATGATGGTGAGCCATAGTGCAAGGGCTTTTGGGGTGGCTCTTAAATGTCATGAAGTTTTATCTGAGATTTAAAGAAGAAACGAGGCCTCAGTAGATACCCTGGCTGCTGCTAAGGCTGAGGTGAAGAGGGTTAGGGCTAAAGTTGAGGCATTAAAGGCCCAAAAAGCTGATGATGAGGCAAAGCTGGTTTCTGCCTTAGCTAATATTGAGACTTTTAGGAAAGAGGTCCACGAGTCTCAGTGTGAGGTGGCTTCTTTGACCAAGAAAGTGGAGACTCAAACAACCATCAAAAGTTTACTGCTGAGGCTCTTGAGAAGGTCAGTCTCGTACTTGCTGGGTATAAGGATGCGAACAAGTTTATGGAGGGCCAAATTAAAACTACGTGGATGAGGCCAAAAGAGCTGAAGCTGAGGCTCAACAGGTTGGTAAAGTTGTAGTGAAAAATTACATTGCCAAATTTTATCTAAGTAAAGTGTACCAGCGCTTCGCCAGTTATTGGAGGAGGTTTGCATATGTTGAGGTGGTAGGGTGGGTCGAGGAGCTTTATCCTAATTTTGATGCTTCAGAGTTAAGAGTCGAGTTTGTATAAGTGCTTCAGACCTTAACTGAGGAACTTGCTGAAGATGAAGTCCTTGTTGAAGAGGCTTCAAAAGAAGTGGCGATTGATGCTTTTGCCTTTGAAGCGCAAGCTATTAAACCTCCCCAGCAATATTTTAGGTATATGTGCTTAAATCTTTGTAATGCCTCGAGCCTCCTTATGTAACTGTCCTTTACTTAATAAATGAGAAATTTTCTACATCTTGTACTGTTTATAATCTTGTTGTTTTTCTTCCAAGTAAAAGGGCCTCGATAATATATTAACCAAAATGAACTGAACTCTAACAACTAACTGGGCTTCGACTCTGAACTTTTAATTGCTTAAGCTTTGAGTCTTTGAACTGCTTAATCTGATTAAATATTGAACTTGAAGTGAACTGGCATACTCAAATAAAGGTTTCAACTTAACTGTAATTTGACATTATGCCTCGTCAATACTTATACGTCTTGAACTTTTATTCTGAGGTGGCATGCTTCCCTACATGATAGATGGTTCAGCCATGTAAAGGTTTCTCCTTTTGACATTCAGCTTCGTTAAAGGGAGATATGTGGTGTACGCCTCGGAGTGAAAAAGAGGTGATCCCTTTGGGAACCTGATCCTCTCCTCCGAGGCACCCACACCTGATCCTCTCCTCTGAGGCGCCCACGCTTCCTTACATGGTGGATGGTTCACCCATGTAAAGGTTTTTCCCTTTGACGTTCAATTTCGTGGAAGGGAAACATGTGATGTATGCCTCAGAGTGCAAACGAGGTGGTCCCTTTGGGAACCTGATCCTCTCATCCGAGGTGTCCACGCTTCCTCACATGGTGGATGATTCACCCATGTAAAGACTTCTCCCTTTGACGTTCAACTTCGCCGAATGGAGCCATGTGATGTATGCTTCAGAGTGCAAACGAGGTGGTCCATTTGGAAATCTGATCCTCTCCCCCAAGGCACCTATGCTTCCTTACATGGTGGATGGTTCATCCATTGAAAGGCTTCTCCCTTTGATGTTCAGCTTCGTCGAATGGAAATAGGTGATATACGTCTCGGAGTGGAAACAAGGTGGTCCATTTGGGAATCTGATCCTCTCCTCCGAGGCGTCCATGCTTCCTTACATCGTAGATGGTTCACCCATGTAAAGGCTTCTCCCTTTGACGTTCAACTTCATCGAAGGGAGGCATGTGATGTACGCCTTGGAGTGCAAATGAGATGGGAGGCATGTGATATACGTATTGGAGTGCAAATAAGGTGGTCCCTTTGGGAACCTGATCCTCTCCTCCGAGGCTCCAATGCTTCTTACATGGTGGATAGCTTAGTCATGTAAAGGTTCATCCCTTTGACGTTCGGCTTCGTCGAAGGGAAGCACGTGATGTGAGCCTCAAAGTGCAAAAAAGGTGGTTTCTTTGGGAACCTGATCCTCTCTTCCGAGGCGCTCACTCTTCCTTATATGGTGGATGGTTCATCCATGTAAAGGCTTCTCCTTTTAACGTTCAGCTTCGTCGAATGGAGGCATGTTATGTACGCCTCAAAGTGCAAACGATATGGTCCATTTGGGAATTTGATCCTCTCCTCTAAGGCATCCACGCTTCCTCACATGGTGGATAGTTCACCCATGTAAAGACTTCTTCCTTTGACGTTCAACTTCGTTGAATGGAGGCATGTGATGTAGGCCACGGAGTGCAAACGAGGTGGTCCTTTTGGGAACCTGATCCTCCCCTCCGATGCGCACACGCTTCCTTACATAGTGATGGTTCACCCATGTAAAGGTTCATCCCTTTGACGTTCAGCTTCGTCAAAGGGAGGTATGTGATGTACGCCTCAGAGTGCAAAAGAGGTGGTCTCTTTGGGAACCTGATCCTCTTCTCCGAGGCTCCCATGCTTGACAACTTTCTTGAAACAAAGCTTTATTTATTTGCAACGGCTGGGAAAAAATCTTCTAAATGTGGGTTATATTCATTGATAATACATCCTTAAGTGCTCAACATTCCATGATGAGGTTGAACATTTCCATCCATCTTCGGTCTAGTAAGTACCAGGTCGGATTTCCTCTTTGATACGGTAGGGTCCTTCCCAATTTGGTCCCAAGGTGCCCATTTCTGGCTCCTTGGAGGAAAATAACACTCTCCGAAGCACCAAGTTATTTATCCAGAAGAACCTCTTCTTTATCTTAGTATTATAATATCAGGTCATCTTCCTTTGATAAGCCGTCATTCTCAATTGGGGGCCATCCTTTTTTTTCTTCAAGAAAATCGAGCTCACATCTCCTGAGCTCATCGTTTGATATCTCGTTGGGGAAGGTAATCCCACATTTATCAGGCGCATTGCCTCAGTACCGTAAGTCATTGAGAAATGAGTCTCACCAGTTGGGGTTTTACTGGTAGTTCGGATCACCCATAGCACCTGGGGTAACTTATTCACCCAGGGCTCTTTTAGTTGTGTCAGGTTTCTTCTTCAAGGTGTGCTTTATGATCTTGTTCATAGCCTCTACTTGCCCATTGGCTTGGGGGTGGTGAGGGTTAGAAAAGTACTTCCTTGTTCCTAGCTCTTCACAGAGGTCTCTTACCTTTTTATTATCAAACTGTTTTCCAATATCTGAGATGATCGAGTTGAGTCGGATGATCGAGTTGAGAATTCCAAACTAGTAGATTATATTCTTCCACAAGAACTTAGATGTGTTAGGTTCAGTAATCTTTGCCAGAGGTTCAGCTTCCACCCACTTTGTAAAATAATCAATTGCAACAATTGCAAAGTTATCACTTTCTCTGCCTTTAGGCAAAGGGCCAATAAGGTCCATACTCCACTTGTTAAAAGGTTAGGGGCTGGACATTGTAGTTAGCTCCTGGGAGGGTTGTCTTTGGAATGAGAGAAGTGCTGGCATTTATCGCATTTTCGAACAAATTGAATGGCATCCTTTTTCAAGGTAGGTCAAAGTACCCCTGACTTAGTGCTTTTCTTGCCAAAGCAAGTCCTTCCGAGTGGTTGCCACAAACACCCTCGTAGATCTCGTGGAGTAGGTAGCTGGCTTCCTCCCGTCCCACACACCGGAGGAGGGATGAAGAAAATTTACGTTTGTAAAGAATGTCGTCCACTAGCACAAAATGTGCGGACCTCCTTCTTAGCTTCTAGGCCTCTTCTTTATTGTCTGGAAAAGTCTGATCTTTGAGGTAAACTATAAGGGGTTGCATCCAGGTTGTGGTTCCTTCCACCCACATCACCTCTCTGTAGAGGTGGATGGCCTTAAGAGGTGCTCAATCGGCACCACCGTCAACAACTCAGAATCCTTGCTACTAACTAGCTTAGATTGAGCATCGATGTAGGCATTTTCAATGCGTGGCATCTAGGCCAGTTCAAATTTCTCAAAGGATGGGAGCAAGCTCATTACCAACTTAATGTAGGCGGACATGGCCTTATCCCTGGCCACGAAGTTACCATTAACTTGCCCCACAATAAGTTAAGAGTCATTGTTGATGAACAACCTCTTTACTTGCATTTCCTTAGCTAATCTCGGGCCAACTAAGAGTGCATCATACTTGGTTGCATTGTTGGTGGCCTTAAATCTAAACCTGTAAACTTTGGGCTCACTAGTACCACACCTGCACCTGAGCCCGTATCTCCAGTTGAGCCGTCCACAAATAGTTCCAAGGGGAGGCTCGACGGGCTCTATTTTTTCGTCTACAACATGGACATTGTCGAATTCTGTCACAAAATCTGTTAGGGTTTGGCCCTGTATGGCGGTTCTTGTCTTGAAGAGGATTTCGAACTCGCTTAATTCCACGGCCCATTTCAACAATCTCCCCGAGGCATCAGGCTTTTGCAATACTTGCCTGAGCGGGAAATTTTTCAACACATGATGATGTAGGCTGGAAGTAGGGCCTCAACTTACGAGATGCAGTTATAAGTACCAAAGTTAATTTCTCCATATTCGGGTAACAAGTTTCAGGCTCTAGCAATGCCTTGCTAATGTAATAAACTGGTAGCTGGGAGCCCTCTTCCCTTACGAGCACAACACTTATGCCTCATTGGAGACGGCCAAGAAAAGTTGTAGAGTTTCTCCTAACTTGGGCTTCGATAGGAGAGGGCCTACCCTATGTGTCTTTTCAGCCCCTGGAAAGCCTCTTTACACTCATTGGTCCGCTGGAGCTTATTTGTCTTGGCCTTTGAGATGAAGCAACTCAAATCGGTCACTTCACCGGTTAAGCGTTGCACTTCCTTCGGCTTCTGAGGGGGCCTCATCTCAATCAGGGCTTGTATTTTCTCGGGGTTTACCTCTATACCCATTTGGTTGACCATGTATCCTAGGAATTTTCTTGACGCAACTCCAATGCACACTTGAGGGAATTCAACCTCATGCGGTACCTTTGTAAGACTTGAAACACACTGTTGAGGTGGGTTATGTGGTCACCAACCTTCAAACTTTTGACAAGCATGTCATCTATGTAGACCTCTATCGTGTTGCCAAGTAGGTCGACAAACATAAGTAGCTCAGTAATTTTTTAGCCTGAAGGACATCATCTTGTAGCAATAGAGTCCCCTATCCGTGATGAAAGATGTGTGCTCATCATCACCGGATACATGGGAATTTGGTTGTAGTCGGAGTAAGCATCCATGAACCTTAGTGACTCGTGTCCGCGGTGGAGTCCACCAGTTGATCTATCATCGGGAGTGGGAATCTGTCTTTAGGACATGCCTTGTTAAGATCGGAAAAGTCAATGCATACCCTCCACTTCCCGTTATGTTTCTTCACCAGGGCCGGGTTGGAAACCCACTTCGGGTAAAGGGCCTCCCTGATGAAGTCATTCTTGATTAACTTCCGTACTTCTTCTTTTAGGGTCTCATATCATTCGGGTTTAAAGCTCTTCTCTTCTGTCTATGCGGGGCAACCTTAGGATCAATTTTCAAGTGGTCACAGCTAACCATGGGGTCGATGCCCACCATATCCTCATACCTCTAAGCAAAGACATCACGATTCTCATATAAAAATTTCTTGAGTTTTTCCTTAAACTCTGGAGCTAGGCACCTGTCTACTTGCAACAGCCTAGTGGGATCCGATGGATCCACTAAGAAGCTCTCCAACTCCTCCATTGGGGTTGTTTGGGACTCGATTTCAATAATGCAGGGGTGAATATCATCGAATGTAGGCATCTCTATGGGAACGTCTATGCCCATGTTGCCAATTACCATGTTCATGTCCCTAGGCTCGACCTTACCAACGGGGTTTAAGTAACATTATCGAGCTTCTCTTCGGTCACCTTGCACCATTGCCACCCCCTAGTCAGTTAGGAATTTCATGCATAGGTGGTGGATGGAAGTGATGGCTCCGAGATCTTTTAATGCAGGCCTTCCCAATACTCCGTGGTAGGCGGACCTATTGTCAACTATCAAGAATTCCATGAAGTTTAATGTTGATAAGGGTGGTTCTCCCATTTCCATGGCGAGTGTTATCTTGCCTCACGGTATTATTCTATCTCTGGTGAAACCGTACAGAGGGATAGTGATGGGAGTCAACTCGTGGTCCAAAATCATTTTGTCGAATGTGACTCCAAAAAGAATATTAACATAGCTGTCATTATCCACCAACATTTGCTTTAGCCCATTCTAGGCCACCACGGCCTTTACAACAAGGGCGTCGCAATGGGGGCAGTGGACACCTTCCAAATCCTTATGTGAGAATACAATAGGAGGCGACTGATTCCTTCGGGAACTACTGTCCACTATGTAGCTGGTTAGTGGAGGGACCTTTGCCTTCGAGGCGTAATTCCTTTGGGAGTTTCTTGTTTCTGCTCCAACATAAGGGCCTCCAAAGATGGTATCGATTTCTTGGATTTGAGGGGGGGTTCTCCACTAGATTTCGGTGGCCTCTTTTTTGCTGTTGCACATCCTTATTTTCGTCATCTCTGTTCTCCCTCTTTCGTCGGGGGATATTTCCCGATGGTGGGGAGCGACCTCATTGCGCCTAGGCTGTTGATCACGCCTAGAAGGGAGCCTATTCCTATGCCGAGAATTATCCCAAGTGTCATTCTAAGAATTCGGTCCCCTTGGATCTTGGGCAATATCTCTGCAAACCGCATTGTTGGGGTTGTATGAATGATGGTATGTGTAGTACTCTAGGGGTTCGGCCTATATCGAGGTCCCGAACTTCGCCCTTGGCCTCATCCTCTACGGGGGGCCTGCTGTGTCGATTCAATCGATTGAGGATTTGTCCCGGCACATCCTCATAGGCTAATATGAGCACGACATTCAAGGTGACTGTGGCAAGTGCTTGGCTTGAGCTGAGGGCAATCTCATTGCTAGATTGATTCTACTGGTGGTCCATCAGGTGGGAAGTAGGTCATCTCCTACTTTGCCTTTGTTGAGGCTGGAGACCTCTACTAGCCCTGTTTCTGTGTTCGATCAATTCTTCATTGATAATTTCTCATCTCATCATTTCCAGTAGGGCGTCATAGGTCGTATGATCTTGATTTTGTACGTCTCTCCAAAATAGGGTGTTCATGTTCAGGCCTCCTTTTAGCGTAGATAAGGCCTAACGGTTAGTAACTTGAACATAGTATGTCTTTTCGTCTGTGAAGCGGGACAAGAAGCTCTTTAGAATCTCACCAGGTTGTTGCCTCATGTCTTGAAGGAGCTGAATGGGGGCCTTTCCCTTCTAGCTTACCGTAAATCTCTTCAAGAAAGTAGTTTTGAATTCGGCGAGCTTCTAATGTTCCTAGGTGATAGCCTGTTGTATCAAATTTCAGTTGCTCCACTGAAGGTCAAGTGGAAGCTCTACATATCACAGTCGGGGTTGCGCATCTCAGGCTCGTGTGTGTTTTGTAGCTATTCAAATATTTTTTCGGGTCGCCTCTCCCATCATATTTCGATATCTTGGGCATCACATAGTGGCTCGATACTTGGGCATTCCTTAGTTCTCGCGAAAATGGCAGGTTCTCGTCATCATCGTCCAAATCACAAAATCTCTAGGGACCATCTAAATCATAATTCACATCGAACTCATAACTGGAGGTAGTTCAGAAGGTCCTGACTAGTTACCTGCCTCTTCGTCCCTCCTTTGACGTTCATACCGAGGCGGGACAGCTTGGGGGGCATGTTATTGCCTTTCTTCCGATTGCCAAGTCTCAGGAAATGGAGGTTGTGGCCTATTCTAAGGCACTGTAATTTCATGTCGTTGTCTATGCCTTAGCTCAACTGGGCTTAGATGGTCAAACATGCTGGTAGACGTCCGAGGCCTGTTTTTCGGCTAGTATTCTGGGGAAAAGTTGTCCTTTATATTGAATAAGACCTTGGTGGGTCCTTCAGAAGTGTAGTTTGAGGATATATCGACTCCCACTTCCCTTTCAATGGGGATAACTCCTCTAGCGTACTTAGAAGGACGGACTCTTTAACTTTGTAACTCCTCTTGTTGATATTGTTCCTGGGAGCAAAGGGAAAGATCAGACATCCTCCATGGCCTTGCATTTGCATCAACAATTCCTGCATTGCTAAATTCTGGTTGATGATGCTTCTCATGTTGGCTGTCATAGTTTCCATTTATTTAATAAGTTGGGCCGCCATTCTTCTCCCACCTCGTCTATAATGGTGGTGGGGTTGACGTCGACCCGCTGGGGCGACTGTAACGGGAACTTCATTGTCACTTTCCCTCACACGCACGTCTCCATCAGAACTCATCTCTTTTCAAGCCAGAAAACTTTGGAGTTTTTTCAACTTTCAGGTGCCAAAGTTTTTTCAACTTTCAGCGGCTTCTTCTTGTTTCTTTTCAAGAATAAATCATTTTTCAATGGGGATGCCCAAACTATCTTCTTAGGAAGCTTTTTCCACGGGGTTGCTTGTGTTTATAGTGTGGTTTTCCACAGATAACGTCAATCTGTTGATCTTAAAAAATGAACTCAATAGATACCAAGCCTACTTGTGCATACGTGAGCTAGGTCCAACACGTTAATGCCGATCAATAATCAAGATCACTCCAATATTTGAACGTGGGAAGAGCTCAACGACACGAGACGTTTTCATTCGGGTTCCGACAGGGTTTCCGGGACACTGTTGTATAATGATCAATCGATAAGAACAAGATTTGTAATTGTATAGTGATTAATCGATAAGTATTTAGAGTAGTATTAGTATTCAATTATTACATGGTAGGATATTTATAGTGTTACAAATGAGATGTTGACCCTTGGATCAAATTACACATGACCCCATCTCCTCGGCCGAAGCATCAAGTCCTAGCCATCAAATTGACCTTCCTAGTTTTTCAAAGTATTAAATGCTCTTACATTGACAAGACAAGGCACAAATACACTTTTTATAAGGGTCGCATTAATAATTCAAATAAGAACTTCATCATGAACTCAATCTTCGCACGTGGGATGTTACTAGCTGAAGAGCCTCGGATCAAGGGAAGTGCCTCTGAGTTAATTGGGCCTCAGCTGATAGCAGAGCCTCGGATGAAGGGTCTCGAAATTGAATGGGTCTCGTTCTACATAGAGAGTGGCTAGGCGGTTTTGGTTGGATTTGGTCCCACATGTCCCACAACTTAGTTAAGATGGCCACGTGGCGGTTCCTATTAACGAGTCATAACATAATATTTACTCGAATTATTGGAATCTGTCTTTCATAACTTTTCCTCTGGACCAGTACATGACTATTTGGCTTCACCTTTGTTTATAGTCGATTTTAATTAGATTTTTTTTAAAAAAATGTATTTTAGAATAGAAATTTTTTAGAGGATGTGTAGTTAAAAAAATGAAAAAAATTGAATTTACGTGTAATATGATTTTATTGAAGAATGTGTGATTGATAAAAAGAGAGAAAATATTGAATTATAATTTTAATGGAGCCCAAACAAGGACTAATGTTATTTGTGACGCTAATCTACTTAATGATCATGCTACTTAATTCATTTGTAGTTTTTTTATGCTTACACGCTTATGTTAGGTCTCTCTCTTATCACGTGTACAACATACTTTTATCACCACTGCAGGTGTTAAAAAGTATAATGATGATTGTCGTTGAATCGGGGCAGGCCGCAAGAACAATATCAAATCGAGGTAAACTCTAAATACTAAATATGACCTTAAAATAATAGAGGTCAAGGTCGACGAGTGAGGATTGCCCAGCTGTGCCAAGAAAAAAAAATAGAAGAAAGATTAGATTACTTCATCCATGCTCCACTTGACTCAAGGTTTTCAGTTGGTAGAGTTTCACTCTTGCAGTTGGATCATTGCGATTAAAGATTGGATGTCTAATTGTCCAGAAGGTGTATTGTGTACAAATTCATAAGTATACATGTATCCCGATAAAATAATTGAAATCGACATTGTTAAATGCAATAAATGACAATCACATATTGGAATTTATGTGTAATAGATTTAAAATTAACATGATAAATATTTT
>CAIGRL010062295.1:0-11261 GCA_903798325.1 Fraxinus xanthoxyloides | reverse complement strand
AAAAGAAAGAAAGAAAAATCAACAATGTGCTACTTCAAAGTAAGACTCCAAGTTAGGTACTAGATAAAATATCAACCGGGATAATATAACAAGGTAAAAACAAGGTGGTGGCTGCAGTGATGACTGTTCTTTCTGTCACCCTTTTCTATACATTGTTGGAGGAGAAGAAAATCCTCGACTGAATATGGTATCATGAGGGGTCCACTTGTTTGGTATACATAGAAGTCACCAGCTATATCAAGAAGCCTCTGAAAATATAGATTGTGTAGGTACGAAATTGGAATGACAACTATTTGAAATGTGCCATTTTCTAATCTTGGACAGCAACACACCCTTTCTTTGATTTCATCTCCTCCTCCTCTTGTCTATGCATTGTAGCTAGTAAAGTGGATGACTAACTGTGTGATCTTGGTGCCAGTGTACTGATGCACTAATATTTGTAGAGCGTTGAGGCAAGTATATTGAAGAATTTAAAGGGACAATTTATATGGCTAAAAATGGATAAAGGTTTTGCATTGATAGTTAGAATTGAACTCTTGCCTGTGAAATTCTTGTATGATACCCTGGAAGTTTCTTCTTCTTGTTCTAATCATCCCTTAACTCCCTATCTGTATTTTTCTACTTTTTAGTTTGTATCAATGGAAGATTCGACGAATACGTTGGTATATCGAAATAAAAACAGAAATGGTCGCACTCTCCTTTTACTCTTCATTCGTTGGATCTTCTCATGTCCCTATTCACTGTTTTTTGACAAATGATTTCCAAATCATTGGATTTTCTGCCACCGTACATACGGTTTCTTTACAAAAACGAAGGACGAACCAATTAGAAAATGGGACAATCCACTAAGGAAATTTACTTCAATTATTTTATGGACTAATCCGTGAATAATATAATTATATTCCTCAAAGTAAATGGGACAGATATTTGGCTTGACTTTTCGTTATTAATATTTTTGGTTTTGAGCGGAAAAAAACAAAGTATAAAATGTGATATGAGCAAGAAATTCCAAGATCAACCATACAACATGTACACCCTCCCTTACACCTTTCTTTACACTCTTTTATGTGACAATATGTACACTCTTGATTTTAAACTCATCAACATCAATGCACAAATTCTCTCCAAGTAGAGGGGAATGATATCGAAAGTATAAATTAGAATGTACATCTAGCTTAATTCTTTCAAGATATGTATTCGAAAGTACATCAAACATGTCACATATAGTTTGGTTTCCATGAAGTTGATATTAACATGATATCCATGGGAATAAAAACCAAAAGGTTGGATAATTTACACTAACTTTTCATTAATAGAAGTTCATTGGATTCATAAGTCGTTCTAACATATTGATTCATAAAAGTTGAAGAAGATTGTCGATTTATGTTATTTGATGTTGATGTTGAACTTTATATACACATTATAGATATCAATAGATTGTGTAATAACGGGGTATTATTTATTGTTGAAAAAGTATATTTTTCTTAATTTTTAATTAATATTTTATTTCATTACCAAATTTAATTTTTTAAAGTGGGTAATTTGGAGAAGTCTATGAGAATTTTATGTGCAAAGTCGATAAAAGGTTATCTAGGATTATGATTTAGTCTAACCAAAATTCTTTCCTTCTTTCATGCATGATATTTTGAATAGCAATCTTAATTTCTTAGGTGAAATGTCGTGGTTTAATAACTAAGTTCGACCTTACATGCGAAATTACGCTAATTAAAGCAACAAATCACTTTTAATTAGTTTCTAGATAGTTAAACATACAATCCAGTTTTTCTAACTTCAATTACACGTTTGTAATATTTAGAAAGTAATAAATAATACAAAGTTTGAGGACGGAGAAATCCAATTGGGTAAAAATTTCGAGACCAAACCCGTTACCTCTACTATAGACAATGTAGGTTACAGTTCAATTCCAAACTAGTTCCACTAGTTGTTGTAAACCCTACAACTTCAAGATCTGTTGTTTCTTCCAGACTCACGGTCTACTACCGTATATACTATCTAGCCAACATGCTAGATCTCCCGATCCACCTCCTGTAATTTTCAAGATCTGTTGTAAATTTCAGACTCACAATCTTCTATCAAGATTTGTTGTATCGGTCTTACAATCTTCTACACACGTCTCTTCCAAATGGATGCCTAGGAATTACTTATTCATGTTCTTTTTCATGCGTTTGAATCACTTCCTTAAAGTGTGAAAGAAGCTAGGTGTTTTGGATTGATGAACCTTGATATTTTTCCAAAACTTGGTTGTTGGATCACAAGAATGATGTAGATGAATCAATCAAGAAATTTGTCTCTTGGATCTCTCAAACAATTACATGAAATTGTTTTGCAATTGTAGCACATTGAAGTAACCTCCTGAAATTAATCCCAGACATCTGTATTTATATTTGAGGACGCTTAGGTGTTGTGGGCCATGTAAAACTCTTCAAAATCATGAATTAGATCCGACCATATAAATATGTCGCTGGAGAGAGGGAGCTTGTCGCTAGAGCGAGGGTGCTGTCGCTCGAGCGACAACGAGGTGAAAGGTGGACGACAATGTTACTGTTTTTGCCACTCGAGTCATGGTCTAGCGAAATTTCAGCGCCGCATTTTCCTTGTTTTCAACCTCTAACTCTAACATTACTCATCTATACAAAATTGCATCCAAGTCTTTGACTTTTTATAAGTGTTCAATTAAGACTGTTTTGTTCATAAGTATATCAATTACAACATTAGACCTAACATTAGGGATCTTTTCCTTTAATTAAGACATATCTATGATAAAATAATTGAACATCTTGAACAACAAAAAACGAGTACACACGATTTTCAAAAAAAAAAAAGTTATTTTTATTCCTTTAATCGGGATTGAAGGTGATGATTCTTGAAAAGCATATTGAACTCACATATAATGAAGGCATTTCAATCGTAAAATAAGGACGAGATTCTTATTCTGACTTGTGGTGAAGTACGAGTGCAATCGTAGGAGATATGGAAGAATAAGTTTGTTCGCTTGATTCTAGTACTCTTCAACAAATAAGAAAGCTAAAAACAATTAGTAGTTCTTGTTTTTGTTTATTTTTTGTTTTAATTTGTAATTCCAAAGTTTCTTGAGACAACCTTATCCTTTTTTTATGGGAGATGCAACATGTATATAAGGATGTACGAGTATCATTTTCCATTTTTTATTTAGTGGGTTACTCGTGGTATTATGGCCCCCATGGATGCTTTTTTAGGGGTGTATCATGTTATGTTGCATGTTCACGATTTGAATTTATCATTTTTGAGATATTTTGATAATTGTTGTTAGTTAATCAAAACTCTAGTAGCTCGTCAACACTTTTGCTGAACTATGAGACAAAAATTTATTTCTGAATAATTAATTAATACAGGCTGGTACGACATAATTTTCTAAAGTTCAAATTTCCATGTATGAATAAATATATTATTTTACTACTTTATTAGTAGAAATCATCATTCGCCTCCTCTTTCAGAATGGAAGAGAAACTAAAATGAAAAGGCATTCATAATTGAAGATGAAACAACTACATCGTAACATGAATAATTCTATTTGTAGCTAATAACTTACCTAATACATTATCGAATTGACAAGTGACGGCCCCCTATTGAGGGGGTGGGAGGGCGCTGGGCTTGGTCCATCGTAACATATACCTTTACATTATCGTGGACATATACATCCTCGAACAAAATTCTAATGAAAGGTACGGAGAAAAATTCATAGTTGGCACTAACTGGTATGCCTCCTCCATTCTTAATCCATCAAGAAATAGCACAAGAACTAGAAAGAGAAGATGTTTTACATCTAGCAAGACTCCTCGAATATAAGTGCCCAAAATATATCAACAAGGGTAATATGGCAAAGCTACAAATAGATTGCGGTGGTGGTGGTCGTGACAATGGTGATTGGGCTTACTGGCATCTCTTTCTATTCGTCGTTGGAGGTGAAGAAAATCCTCGACTGAACATGGTAGCATAAGAGGTCCACTTGTATGGTAGCCGTAGAACTCGCAAGCCCTATCAAGAAGCCTTTGAAAGAGAGGATTGTGCAGGTACGAAATTGGGATGACAAATCTTTGGAATGGACCATTTTCTAATCCCACTTGGACTGCCACACACCCTTTCTTCAATTTCATCTTCTTCTCCCCCCGTCTATGCATTGTAGCTAGTATATTCAGAAGAATGCTCGCTAGCTAATTGTGTTTGTATTGTTGGTGTAAGTGTAAGTTTTTAGATGAGATGTTTGTAGGCAAATACAGAGGATTTGTGCTATCAATTTATAGGGCTGACAGTGGAGAAATTAAGATTTTGCATTGCTATGGAATCTGTTTTATGATGCATTCGAAGTTTCTCCTCCTAGATTTGATCACTCCCGGATCCCTATTTGTATTTTTTCTTCGAACTATTAATTAATATATATTAAGAACACACACACACACACACACACACACACAGAGGATTAATCTATACCTACATAATAATCTACATAATCATTTACATAAAGGCCAAGTGGCGGTCCCTTATTGAAGGGGCGGCTGGTGGCCTTTATATCAAACTGTCCCTTATTGAAGGGGCGGCTGGTGGCCTTTATATCAAACTTTATGTAAATGATTATGTATTGTGACTGCTATTAAGTACAATTGATCAACTATATACGGAGCATCGTCAAGGACTTGGATTTTTGTTGGAATTTACAATAGACGTTATATTTGACGCTAATGGAATTGATATAATAAAGTTATATTAGACGTTCTACACCTTATGCTTGCTTGTCTTCAATAATTGACCTCTTGTAATCTACATCTAATTCAATTTGTGCCTTGGCCTATTTATAAACTTTATGTGGCATGCATGGTGACGTGGCAGGGAGTCAGTTGGCACCAACTCACCAAATCATTGGTTATCAAGTGGTCGCATAGTACGTCAATAAGTTCCTACGGTCGTGGATGATACGCTATCGAGGATCGACTATATTACTTTCATAATTCTGATCAACCACCCTTCATGGTAGTTAGCCCGTCCGTATCAGGACGCTACTAGTAAGAGAACAATAATTAGAAAAATAATAAGGAAAATGGGGTTTTACATTTGCTTTACATTAATTTACATAGAAGCGTGCACTTTTGGTCCTAGATGTGTCTCCTCCATCCATCCATAATAAGCAAGAGAGGGAAAAAGAAAGAAAATTTGAAGACTCCATGTTAGGTACCTCGCTAAAATATCACCCAAGATAATATGATAAGGCTGAAGCAATATGGTGATGATGGCGATGGCGGTGACGATGACGATGACGGTGACGGTGACAATTGTGCTCACTAACAACCATTTAGGGGTCCACTTGTTTTGTAGCAATAGACTCACTCGTGCATAAATCCTTGTTTGCATTGTTTTCCTTTGTATAAATCATTATACATTCTTGTGATTCTTAGCTGGTTAGTACAATTAGCACACACATGGACATGGTAGAGTACGGATTTGTTTGTTTTGATGCACTCGAAGATGTTCTTGACTTTGGGAATTCAGTCACCTCGAATAATTTCTTTATAAATTAATGAAGGATAAAACAGTTAGGTATGTGACACTCCACAAAGAATCTAGCAAGAACCGAGGTCGACAAAGTATCACATAGTATTTATTAATTGAAAACTAGGCCTTAAATTTGGCTTCACTTTATATTGTGCCATTTGACATTTGTGATTAATATTTAAAATGTAATGAAATTAATATGAACTGCTACATGAACAAGACAATTAATAAAAAATATTCTTACAGAAGTATTTATCTAATGGAAAGCCCTCTGCAATTTTTGTAGTCTTTCAAGGAAAAATTTTACTTTAAAGATTGAAGGGTTTAGTTAACTTGTCGCGTCGCTACGATACCTCTAATATTTTAAGTTATTTATTTGGTCACCATAGTATGTTGCCTATCAATTTTTTTTAAATGACGATCTAATTATTTCGACAAAGTCCCATTATTTTGAGAACTCACGTTTTATTAATTTGATCGGTTATTTTTAGTCTTTTAAAAACCATGATTTAGTGTATTTATTTTAAAGTGACGGACGACGATTTAATTTGGCAACTATATAACACTCAATCCAAAAATTATTTTTATTAAGCGTAACTTTTAAATATATTATTATTAAACAATACTTGAGTTGTTTCAAAAATTTTAATATTTCACCCTGTTTGGCAAACTCTAGAAACGTGTATATATTTTCCACCAAGTCATCTTGCCCCCACTTCTTTTCACTTGCACAGCCACTTTCTCCTTTAACTCCCCCACTCTCCCTCTAAGCAATGATGGTTGGTTTTATGCGAAAATAATGGAATGTTTATAGGTTATACACCACAGCAACTCCTTTTTCTAATTCACTATTTCGGCATTTAGTGACAGAGAGCATAACATTTCTTTTATTCTATTTCTATTACCCATACACACGTGCACGGCCATTCCTAAAATACGTTGAAGAAAGCAAAAAGGAAAGCTTGCTGATTCTCTTTTTGGTGATAGTGCAATTGAAAATTTCATCTACAACTCAACTCTAGCAATTTTTTCAAAGATCTTAAGGTAGTATTATCTCCTGTACACAAGTTGTTTACGCTTTCGAGAAATTTATATGCTAGCATGTACTCACATTGTTAATTGCTTTGTGGAAATTATTTGTGATTGAAGGTAATCACTACGAATATTTGTGATTGAAGGTAATCACTACAATAAAAGTATGTCGATTGATCACCGATTTACTTTGATTTGCGGCTTTTGCATGTTATGTTAATGTTTGTATATAATTGTTTTGTTAGCATGTGTACATACTAATGAGTGTTTCGAAAAATGCTCACCTTAATCATACATTTCAGATTAACGAGCTGGCGGGAGGCGTGATGGCGGATGGCAGTGATTATTACCATATGTAAATTATGTTTTATCTTGTTTCTTTTATGGATTCAAATGGACCAAGGACTTTGGTATTTTGTTTAAAGGCTAACTTTGTAAAATCATTTACATTAGTTGCTGTCCTTTTTAAATTTCAGATTTCTTCTAGCTACAAAAAATGCGATATCTTGAATTATAAAATGAGTTTCAACTTGAAATAAAAGAGGATTGAAAGCCCTATGAGTTCCCTGACCATAGAATTTTGAATTACCTTCATAGCAACTCTAAAGATTTTATTCTAATTTTTTATTTAAAACTGCGATGGTGAATCGCGTTTCGTCCAGTAGTCCATTTCATTGTATCATTTGACATAGAAACCGAAGGAGTTTGACCCTGAAATTTTAAATGGATCATGCCTATAAGGTTAGGTACTTTACTGTAAAATTTAACGATTTTATGAGTAAGTGAAGTAGGTTAAACAATTTTTGCGCAAAAAACTTAATATTTCCAACAGTTTAACGAGTCATTTGACTTGACACTAAAAGTTCATTATTATTATATTTTCTTTTAAATTTTCTCACTTTCAAATTTTGTAAAAATGAATTTTTTTCTTTCCGCACCGAAGTTTGAAATAAATTGTAAATCTCTTGACGTATTTTAAAAATGTAATCGAACTGTGAAAGTTAGCAGATGAAGAATTAATAGTGCTTTGGGTATTAGGATCTAGGGCGTTACAAAATCAGCTTGTATTTGTTGTTTGGTAGTGTTTTCATCCCATTTCCAGAATCTTCCTTCATCAAAAACTACGTCACAACTAATGTCAATTTTCTTGGTGATAGGATTGTACAATTTGTATGCTTTTGACATCTCACTAACACGAAGAAAAAAGCATTTTTCTCCCTTGTCATCAAGCTTTTTCCTCTTTTGATCCGGAATATGAGCATATGCTATGCAGCCAAAGATTCTGAAGTGGTTGACACTTGGTTTGCGTCCAGTCCATGCTTCTTCAGGCGTCACGTTTTGAACAGCTAGAGTGCGACTTCTGGACAATTTTCTGCTCATGGACAAGCAGGGAGCTTCGTAGCTCATCAATGGAGAGTGTGTCGATGTCTTTTGATTCTTCAATCACACAAACAACATAGTTAAATTTTGCTGTCAGGGATCGAAGAATCTTTTCAACTATGGTGACATCCTCGAGCTTTTCTCCATTAATCCGCCTCTTGTTCGCGATTGCCATCGTCCTTGAAATGTATTCTGAAACTGATTCACCTGTCTTCATTTGGAGAACTTCAAATTCAGCACGAAGTTCTTGAAGGTGAACCCGCTTCGCTCTTTCTGTCCCCATAAATTTCTTCTTCATGGAGTCCCAAATCTGCTTGGAGGTGTCCTTGCAAAGAATGGTTTCCAAGATTGAACGATCAATCGCTTGGACGAGATAGTTCTTTGCCTTGAGATCCTTCAACTTTTGCCCTTCAACATCAGTTCTCTGCTGATCCGTAAGTGTGGTGCCTGCGGCTGGATCTGCTTCTCCAACTTCAACAATATGCCAATACTCCTTTGATCTCAAAAAATTCTCCATTAGCATGCTCCAATGGTCATAGTGACCATCGAAACGTGGAATGGCTGGCTGCACAAAAGTTTCAGGGGCCATCGTTCTCTTCTACTGCAAAAACAAGAAGATAGGTGATATAGAAATGAAGCTGCTGCTGTACGACTCTATCTCACACACGCTCTTTTGTTTTGTTTGGCACTCTCAACTTTACTTTTCTCACTGTCTTTCTCTCTAGTCTCTACCAAGCTCTGATACCACTGTTAAGATTTGGGGTTTCATCTTAAAAGATCAACCTTATTAAAAGAAGTAACACAATCCTTTATAAGTTGGTTTATATTTTCATCTTTATTCGATGTGGGATTCTATCCCTTAACAGAATCATGGGCAAGTTGTCACTGTTACGGAGCCAATTGGCACTGAGGCAGCAGGTGGTGTTGCTGCTGTGGAACCCGATGTGGCCAGGTGCTGCCCACCGCCCCTGTCCCTCCACTCACAACACTACTTCCTAAAAAAATTGTTCCAGTTGTAAGGCTCTCTAGTGAGCATCTGAGACAGAATCATGAGCAGAATGGTTAAAAACATTGAGGTAGTACTGCACATGGAAACTACTAATATACCTAGCCACCACCTGATCATCTATTTCAGAAGTACCATATCTTGCTAATAAATTGGAAAAATCTGTTGTATATTCTTTGACCATTTGAAACCTTGATTCAAATTTTGAAGCTGCTGAAGTAATGTTTTCGAGTAATTGTATGGAAAAACACATGGCACAAATGTTTTTTCTAATTTTTTTTCCATGATGCAGTGTTTTGCTTACCAGAATGCGTCCATTAAACTTGTTTGCTGCCACTACCCATCCGCTCCTGGGCAACTCTTTGCCACCAATGACACATTCCGCCAGGGATGCAGCTTTCATTATACCAACGGCCTTATTATTTTTGTATTGGACAAATGTTCGCCAGGATAGAGGCGAAAATGGCAATTGCTATGAATCTACAACGCTTTTCTTTTGAGTTCTTCCCATCCTATACACAGCTCCTCACACGGTTATAACTCTTCAACTTCAGCATAGGGCTCACCTAGTTCTCCACTGGATATAGCCCATCCATGATGTGTATCAATCTTAAAATACAGTCATTTTCATAGCCCCACTTCTCGTGATCTGCAAGCTTCTAATAGGAAATTTCCATTTTCATCAAATAATACTTATCTTTCTGTTCCTAGAATATATCAGTTGCCGTGTTATTTATAAGATGTATATGGATCCTGATTTTACTAAGAAAATTAATAGTATATGTTCAGTTGTGTTAAACAAGATTTGTTTCTTTTCTTCTATCTTAATACTGTCTAATGCAATCTAATCAACCTTATCAAACATTCATTTGGATGTACAGATTTTGAATATAGAGACTGAATTACATATAGGAATTACTGTTAATAATCTTTAATAAACTCATACAGCAGCAAGAAAATAAGCTTATTCCTGGTACGAAAACGAATACGTGAACAAGAACGGAGACAACCTCCTTGTTTTAGAAGACAAATTAGAAGAATGCAAGAATTTAACACATAGTTGTTGTCAATTGGCAATCGGATAAAGCATGACAAGGCAATCGGATAAAGCGTGACAATGTGAAGTGTGAAAACAAGAATACGAGAAACCTTTCATATGAGATCTTAAGACATTTAGAAAACAACAAGATTCATGGCTCACTGGCTTTTCTTAATCACCATCATTCATTTAATGAACAATTTGTAACTATGATGTAATTACTAGAAAATTGAAAAGGAAGTTGAATCAAGGTGAACTTCGATATAATCATTTTATCAAGATAACATATTTTTATTATAATTTAAATATGTGATCGAAAAATAAATTCAACTTATAGTAATTCGACTATAAAGACTGCAAGATGTCGCCTCAAGACTAGTTTATTATCTTTAGTTTTTAAGGTGTCGAACAATTGCCTTAGATGATAGAACAAGTTTTAGGTCCAATAGAAGCAATACCCCAACAACAAAGAAACTACTGTACAAAACTGATGTCTTATATTTTCACTGAACTTTGAAGCACGGAAAAAATTAAATAGAATGCAAGAGAAAATATTTTGCATGATAAGGAGAAGAGCCCCAAACTGGCACAAAAAATGCAATTTTCTAGACCCTATTTACATTGATAAGAGTATCTCCAAAATACTCTTTATTTACAAAGAGTATTTTACACATAATAGCGAACATTAAATTTAGAGAGTGGATTTTTATGCACTCCAACTCTCTATTTTTACTCTTTATTTTTTTATTTTCAATGAATATTTATTGATTTCTTCTCATCTCTTATTTAACATAATTTTTTATATGTTAATGGTTAATTAATTCAAATGTGATTTGAATAATTTAAATGATAAGAGTATTGAAATTTGTAGTTTATTAAATATAATCATTGTTCATTAATACTATCTCCATCCCATTTATATAGGCTGACTTTCCTTATTTTATTGTTCCAATTATATAGTTATTTTTTTTATTGAGAATGTTTTGTTTTGGTCATTCACTAATATACCCTTATTTAATTTGCCTAGTTATAATTTACTACTTCTAGTTGTTGATAATTAAATAAGAATAATCTATGAAAGTTTTTGGAAAAAAATTGTTTTTTTCAATAACATTAACTAAATCTTAATTCGTGTAATAAATTTTATTTTTTTTAAAAAAAAAACCAGCCTTCATAAATGGGACGGAGGGAATAATTAGGAGTGAGTTGGGTTATCCAAATTTGGAGAGTCAAACACACTCTTTATTATAAAAAGTTAAA
>CAIGRL010062278.1:0-18874 GCA_903798325.1 Fraxinus xanthoxyloides | reverse complement strand
ACAAGTGGGAGGTCGGCCTCCATTCCCGTTGGGACAATGTAAGTACTTTCCTAGCTCGGCCTGCAGATTGAACCGACAGGGGTACTTCATGCTTGTAGGTAGTCCCTATATAAACCCCTCGAGACGAAGCAAAAAGAGAGGACTTTTGGGGACTTTTGGAGAAACACTTATCTCACGAAAGGATTCCAAAAGAAATAATTGTAACTCACACTCTCTGTTCTTTAATATCTACCACAAGAACCCTTATCAATATTTGAAGTTGGCTTGATTATTAGACAATACAATTTTCAACGTCAACAATTAAAATTGAATAAACAAAACTAACTTATCTTCTAAAATTCTAATTACTATAACTGGTTTTTGAGCTTGCCGTGTACACCAAAATGGAATTAATATTCCCTTCGAACATCCAAACAAAAGGTTCAAAACGACAAATGAAAAGCCCCAAAACCTTGTACTTCTGTGACAATATTTTCTCGTCACTAGTGCGCTTAAATAATTAAAAATAAGACATGACACCTAATCGAAGATTTAAAAACGATTTCAACAACTGTAGGCCTGCGACGTGTTTTTTTCTTTCTAATTTATTCAATTCGTCACATCACACGAAATACTCATTTGAAACCGTCCAGAATTATAATTAACGTATTATTTTTGAAATAAAAAATTGTTGGAATTGGAGAAGATTGATTTTTATACGATTAGTGAAATTGTATATGAATAATTAAAGACGAGTGACGATTACGAGGTTTCAAATAAAAAATGAATTGAGTGGACCATGAATTAATTATAGTTCAGTAACCTTTTAATAATACATTACATGGTGTGAGATAAGTTGGAATATTGTCCAAAATGGCACGACACCACCATAATTTCAGCATTTGGCACGAAATATTGTGTTTTTTCTAAGCGTGTTTTGTGTGGATTGTATTCCTTGAACAAAATATTAACTTTAATTTTTTAAATATTTGTGATAAATTTAGAATTTAGATGGTACATTTTATTATGCCGTGTTTGAGCCATATTATTGTAGAATGAGAATGAAAAATATAATCGTTATTGGACTCCACGCAAGAGATAGAAATTAAAAATTGATGGCTTGATGTGATGGATAATGATTATATTTTTCATTTTTATGAGTGAAAAATGAGAAACAAACGAGAGCTTAATAACGAAAGAAAATAATTTTAGGAATTTTCTGTCTCTAAAACTATGTCCTGTTCTGTTTGAGCCTCATCTTTTGGGGAAAAAAAAATAGATTTTGATTTTTTTTTATTACTTATTTATTTATTTATTTTTGGAAGAAAATGGAGCATGGACAGATACTAAGGTGCGCGTTTCAACTCTCTTCTATCTACTTCCATGACTAACTGTGTTTTCAAACACATTTCTAGTCTCTCCCACGATCCAGTCCACTCATAAATGAGAGAGAGAGAGAGGGAGAGAGGGAGAGATTTACAATTCAGCTGCTACTCTTAGTTGTAAGAACACTTTAGACGAATAAATTCATTTCTGTTAATCAAGCCGTCTACGTAATTTAGTGATTGAGAAAGCGAGAGGTGGGGCTGAGGGGGAATGGATGCTCGGAAAATAGTGGTGGTGGTCGAAGACGTGGATGTGGCAAGAACTGCACTGCAATGGGCACTTCACAATATCCTTCGTTTTGGGGATTTGATTACACTTCTTCACGTATATACCACTACAACATCCAAAAGCAAGAAGAAGCTCAGGCTTCTCCGCTTGAAAGGCTTCCAATTGGCTCTCTCTTTCGGTGAAATATGCAATTCCTTCCTCAATGTACGTCGTAATCTTTCTTACCCATTTAATTACATGTATATCGTGCAAAATCGTCGGCCCAATTGATTATTAAGATGCAAACTGACTGTTGCAGACAAAGACTGAGATTGTTGTGACGGAAGGGGATAGAGATGGTCGAAGAATTGCGGCTATGGTGAGAGAAATCGGGGCCTCCACTCTCGTCGTGGGTCTTCATGATCGGAGCTTTTTATACAGGTAATTATATCAACATTTGTTTTGGACTCATCGAACTGATCAGATTGGTTTCAAATGGGAGAAAAATTTCGATGTGACGGTTCTATATGCACTAGGATTGTCCACTCGAATCACGAGGCAAGGACACTCCAACACGGGCTAAGTCATTGTCACTGATTGTTTTTATGCACTAGGATTGTCCACTTGAATCGCAACCACTCAATTAAGGACACTACCCTCGTCCAGTGGGTAGGACCACCCACTCTGCGTTGGTCAACGTTCATCCGCCTTTTTCCTTCCTACCCAATGCCCAAAAGAAAATTAAGAACCTGTTTGAAACAAACCTCTTTTTTCTCAAATTCATTTCCATCCACACATTTTCACAATAAATTATTTTGTATGAAAACCCAAAACTTTTTCGCATCCTCCCAAAAATCACTAGTTCAATTTTCAAAACTCTTTTTTATTTTTTTCCCCAAAAAAATCATTTTAATGGTCGTCGAACTGGGGCTAAGTCATTGTCCCTGATTGTTTATGGGCTGGTGATTATAATAATTTGTTCATCTTCATCCTATTTGGTGAAACAATATTTTACAGGGTGTTTTATATTAAGTGGGTTAATTTCAAGAGAAACGGATTTGTGAAGTGTAAAATTTAGGTTAATGGATTTGTTGATGATTAGTTTCCAAATATTTCTTTAGATTTTTTTTTGGCAGACTGTATTCTTTAATCTTAAAAAGACAAAATCAATGTTAGAATCAGTACCTATGTAATAAAACAATCAACGTTTTGTTGATGTAAATAATAGATGTAACCACATTATAATCAAAAGTGGGAGACGAACTTCTGTTGTTCCACAAGGATGATTTATTTGACTTAACCATTTCATATAACACTAATGTTTTAGCTTTTGTAGTTTCAAATTATTAAACCAATGTAGTCAAATGTTGTTCCAATATTGTTTCTTGAAAACTTAAAGCTAATCATAATGAAATATTGACTTTGTTATATATCTACTCTTTGCATCCTTTGTGGGACTGATGGATTATGTGTTTTGCCAAATGGAATGGATAATTGTGTTGCTTGAACTTTCAATTAGAAATTGAAATTAGGTTAGAAATGGCCAAAAACATAGAGAAGGGAGAAACTTAATACTAAACAAAGATTGCCTTATTAATGAATATAAATTTAACATGCTTGTTGTTTGGAATTAAGATATTTAAAAGTTAAGGGTAACTATACTGGTTGACTTGGCCTTTGTTCGAGTATCATTTTATGCAGTGCTTCCTACAATATGAGTATTCAGTAATATATGTAGACTTTACCAGCTAGATTAGTTCTAATTAACTTCATGTTGAATATCAAACATTTATAAAGCTTGATATTTTGCCACAATGGCCAAGGTTTCAGTACTTTTTTTTTTTTTCTGTAATTGTACTTAGAACATTGTCCCTCTTCTTCCATCTCTTTTTATAGGTTGGTAATGGCCCAGAACAGCGTTGCTTTCAATTTGAACTGTAAGGTTCTTGCCATCAAGCAACCAACACCACTAACAGCGAGGACAATTTCTTTACAAGATAGTTCTATAAACATGGATTTCTCCCAGATAGAAATAGCTACATTGAGGTAAGATTTTAATTATTTTCTTGAGCCACTCAATACAATACAGATGCCTGCTCATCAAGGTCACAGTCTTTATGGCTCTATATTTCTTTTCCATGTTTTGTGTCTGTTTAGTCTGTGCGTGTGTGGGGGTGGCAGGGGCCGAGGGTAGTCAATTTTAGTTGATCTAGTTAGGCATTTGGAAATTGAGTTTTCTCACGATAACGACTCTATTTTCAATAAGAGGATATTTTAAGTAGATGTTCAAAAGTACATGCGGTTGTGAGTAATAGCAATGGAATACATGCTAAATTGGCACTTTATTAACCTTTTATACTGAGAATAAATAATGTTTTGTGAAGTAATTTTCAAAATGCAAATTATTCATCTAATTTACATTTTTCTCAAACTTGCCCCCATGTCCTTTATTATGAGTGTGGACAATTTTGAGGGGAAGTTGCAAACTCTATATTCTTGAAGAATTATCAAACAGCAAAAATGACAAAATTGCAACAAGTTCTATGGTTTAAAGGTTTTGCTGTTATTTGTGCAACTTGTATGAACACAAAGAACCAACTAATATCATTTGATATATAGCCCGTGTTGAGCCCCCTTCTTTAAAACTTATTTTCAACAACCCATTCTCCCAATAAATAATTTTGCACGTAAATCGAAGACTCTTAACTATTTTTCAACCATGCATTCTAAAAAAAATTCACTTTTTGCAAAAACTAGTCTCAAAGAATGAGGCTCAAACAGGGGCATATTATGATTTCCCTAGTGATAGCATCATTTACTTGATGAATTTAAGCACATGCTCCACTGCTAAATGGAATGTTTTTCGAATCATCTGAGGTGCAAGTAAAAATAGAGGAGTGATATAAAAAACAGAAGAACAAAATACTAAATGAGATAGTTTCATGTCACAATGCCTTGTATTTGTACTCGTCATCGTGTCGACTGTTGTTTTTAATATATATGAACTCTGGATTATGAATCCTTCTCCCATCTATTACTCTTGTAATGTTGTTCTCAAGAATTGATCTTATTACGTACATGCATATTGTAACAGATAAATATTGAATACCCAAATAAGAAAACGGAACCCCCAACTTATATATTCTTTTTCGATAGCATCAGGACCTTAGCGGTCAATATGAAAGTTTCAGCATTAAGTTCTAATGATAAGAGCATGTAAATTATTTGAATTGATGGATGGTGTTGCAGTGTCCCTGAAGTTCCTCCTCCGAAAATCCAATACCAAATCTGTCCGGACCCTTCTGCTATTATATGGAGATCCGGGCAATCAAGAAGGACGAGAACTTCATGAAAAAAGTCTCATCTTTCTATCTAGAAAACAAGTATTAACAATGACTTGCCACAAATACAACGCCACAGGACAGCTTTGAGTTCGATTCACTCAGCAGATTTATACAACGGAAGTAAAACTGAAATAGTATAGGAAAAATCTTCTCGATTGCTATTGTCGTTTTATTTCATGTTTGATAATGTGGATTATATGGTATTGAATAATATTAGAAAGGAAACGTTAAAAATCTCGTACATTCTAGTGTTCGATGCTGTCCACATTCAGTATTTCGAACTGAGCACTGCTGCGCGCGCGCACAACCTTCTTTTCAGTTTATGATCGCCTGAATTTTCTTTAAACGCTTATAAATTTTCATTTTTTTCCCTTGTATTTTATCTTATTTCATATCTAGTAAATGGTGTCTATACCTTTGGGAACTGTAAATTAACTATATACGTTGTAGATCACACTAAAGCGTTAGTTGTAGAATCACTACTAGAAGATACTAAATACTCTCTAAAAAAAAAAAGATTCCTTTACTTAGTGAAAATGACGTGGTTTGAAGAGCTAGGGATTGTAGACACCAGGTGTTCATCTATACATACTAGGTTAATTTAGTTAGTAATCTAGATGCATATTGTCGGCATATCTTAAACATATTCTTTTGGACGGTGAGAGAATATTCTTATAGTCCAACAAATCTCGAGAAGAAAAAGTCTTTGAGTTTCAACAAGTGTATAGGTAACTAAACTCCAAATCTCCTCCATTCTCACACGTGTGCCACTGCATGAAAACAACAACACACGTGTCCCCATTCCTTTCATTTCTCCCACACCTCACTCCTCCTCCTCCTCATCTTCTTCTTCGTCTAAACCAAATCTCCACCCCTCTCCCCCCCAAAGTTACTCGACAATGGCGGATCAGTATCATAGGCAGCAGCTTGCAAGAGGCAGTAATACCAGATCCTTTCTACATAAACTGCAGGAGCATTCCCCAAATTCAACCCAACTCATTGGGTTCATGACCCTTGTCATCTCTGGTGTCATTTTGCTTCTTCTTACTGGCCTAACATTGACTATTACGGTTCTTGGGCTTATTTTCTTCACGCCTCTCATCCTCATTTCTAGCCCCATATGGGTCCCTGCTGGAATCGTCATTGCTGGATTTCTTTCCTTTTTGGGGTTGGGGATTGGTGTTGTGGCGGTCATTTCTTGGCTGTACAGGTATTTCAGAGGGTTCCACCCGCCTGGTTCCGATAGGGTCGATTACGCCAGAAGCCGAATTGCTGACACGGCGAGCCACATGAAGGATTACGCCAGAGAGTACGGCGAGTACTGGCAAGGAAAAACTAAGGATGCAGCTCCTGGGGCTTGAACCAAGAGTGAATTTCAAGAACAACCTTTTGTCTTGTCTTTGCCTTTTTTTGTGGTTATTGTCTCTTTTTCTTTTCCTTGTTCTTTATATGTAACTTTTTAAATTGTGAACCCAATCAATTTCATTACAGTTCATCCTCTACGAAATTAACAAGGCCTACGTTGATGATATCGAAATTGCATCATTATCAACGATTACATGCTGTGGTTGGCATTTAGCACTCTGTCTACTTGTGAAATGTGTGCATATCCCTTCTCTTCCTGTCCTTGATATAAGAATTCTCCACAATATCTCAAGTGGTTCAAGAAAGAAAAAGGTAAGAAACTTCCATGCCAACAGGTTCAAACATATAGGCTACATGAAGCAGACACCAACAACCGATCAAGGCGTGCGCAGCAGAAAGAAAACTTCATCCGGACAAAAAAGGTTCATTGGAGTTCGCCAAGGGCCATCGGGAAGATGGGTGGCTGAGATCAAAGACTCCCTACAAAATGTGAGACTCTGGCTCGGGACTTTTGACACGGCCGAAGATGCAGCACGAGCCTACGATAATGCAGCGCGTCAACTCAGAGGCGCAAACGCCCGCACCAACTTTGAATTGTCTCAGGCTGAATCTGATTCTATCCTTTTTGAGAATATGGAGTCATTTTCCTTCGATGCAATGTGCAAGACAGAAGAGCCTGAGGGGCTTATTGGTGCACTCAAGGCCAAGCTGTCTAATAAAAAGAGCAACCCTTCATCTAACATGAAATTGAACTTTCTTGAAGCTTTTAATTCGTATCCAAATAACGCGAAAAGTAATCGACAATCTTTAGCAGAAACTCGGGTTTCCAATCCAATTCAAAACATCACTAATTTGATGCCAAATAACCATGATGTGCAGCTTCATGACAGGAATAATCATGTTGCCACGACTCCGGGCGAGCACGACATACCTTGGGCATCACAGAAGAGTCGAGTCCATGACGAGTCGAGCTCGACGATCACCAATACTGCCTGGCCACTAGTTCATGCATCTCAAGCTGCTTTGGACTTGTCTTACCCAAGTAATTCCATTGGTGAATTGCTTACAAACGATAGGGATATGAATATGGTACGAGTGAGTGGGTCGACACCTTGTGTTTCTACGTTAGACTTACAACATATACAGTATGAAAACAGCAACTGGTTTAATGAAGCTAGTGCTGTCTGGGACCCTAATAACCTATTTGTACCTTCGGTTGTTATATGACGAAGCATTCAAAAATTAACTAAATTCTTTTTTGATTTTATGATTAAATTTGTGTTGGATTATTTCATTTTTAATCGTACTAATTTTCTTAATTTTGACTTGTTCAAGGCTATGTTTGAAATAAGTTTCCCTTTGATACTAAGTTCACTAGAGAATTAATCTATTTTCTGGAATAATTTTTCAGGAAATTTGTAGGGTTGTTACTCAACCTATTTATTTGCAGTTTTTAAGGAAATTTTCCAACCCGAGCTTCTTAATAGTATTCCTTACTCTTCGTGTATTCGAGACAATATTGTCACCTCCATACTCAAAAGGTTGACTTTTCCACGGTCACATAAATGAATTCATCGTTGGGATGGATCCAGGATTGGATTACAGCAGACCGGATTAATACCTAAAAAAAATAAAATTACACAAGAATTTTTTGACATAAATTTTTTTTTCTACTACAAAATTCAATGGGCTAGCTCGTTCAGTCCCCCGCCACATCCGTCCCTGGGATCAACGATAATGCAAAACTCTTAGTTAGATAGGAAGTTGGCAGCCATTAATGCATCGATATGTCTTGAAACTTTGGTGGCCTTGTGTCGAACTTTATATGGACCTTTTATAAATAGCTAAAATATATTACACGCAATGGTTAAAAATTACATGATTAATAGTTGAGGGTAGCTGGGTTGGAGTGATTTGTGATGTTTGGAGGCAGAGCCACAATCATCGTGTTTTGAGTCGACGGAAAGAAAATGTTGAGATTATTTTACGGGCTTTAGAAGATTACTTTGGCCATTATAAAAAAATATGGATCATGTTATATGTATCGAATCTTTTAATCACTACTCACAATAGGAATAAGGACCACATTGTCGGAATTTTTAAATACATGCGGATCCCGCACATTATATAGAGGGAATAATCCATTATGTACAAATGGATTAACCCAAAAAATATAGGGTACGTGTTGCTTGATGCCCTGAGAAGAAAATGGGTGGCTCGTAAACTCGGTTCTCTTGCTACTGATTTTGTTTCATTTTCATCGTGGCCTGCAGTTTGCAACGATCAGCTTGAATAAAGATTTATCGTTTGATTTTTTTTAAAAAAAAACGAGGGTAATTGGATGGTTAAAAGTAATGATTAAGATCTACTTGACACTATAAATGACTTTCATCACTAGACAGATTCATATACCGTGTTCTACGAGCCGTCATTTTGTAGGATATATTAATGATAAAAATTTCACACCGACGAAGTATAAATATACTAATCAATGTATAAAGGTTTGAGTTACTCAACTTTTTTACGATAGAAACTTAGGGGGTGTTCGATAGAGATTAAAATCGGATTAAAATTGAAAAACTAATCGTTATTGTTGACTTTTATTAGACGAGTGAGACTTAATAATGACTATATCAATTTTAATCCGATTTTGAGCTGTACCAAACAAACTCTTAGTCTTAAGAATAGAATTTTTTTTTTTAAGAATGCAATTTATCATTATAATAATGGAATATCGATGATATGACAACTTTGAAGGAATAATGTGATAAGACAGTTTAATCCCCCTCTCTCATCTTCCATCATTATAATGATAAATAGAATTCCTCATTTTTTCTTCAGAACCAAATCAAGATTCTTCCAATTGACGTAAATCTCCCAATACATTTCAATGTGAACATCGTCCATTTTTAGCCTTTATATGTTCTTATGTTTCTACACGATTGTAAGGCAGCGCAAACATTTCTATTTCAGGACTGTTGTTAAGCAAGATTCCAAGAATAATCTACCTATATGGACTTGTTCAGCCTAGCTTAAAGTTACATAGTTTGTGTACACACCCTCTTGGCAAGGCCAAGAGTAGGTGAAATTATCCCTTTGTTTCCTACTTCAAGACTCCGCTAACCTATCCAAATTGATAATGAGCCTAGAAAAGTACGCATGACAAGGGTACGCTATATTTAGAATCGAAATTTTTTTTTTTGATTACCAATCTATTAAATTGTCTCTTTTAAAAGGTTATGATAAAGGAGAAGCATTCGTCTCATTGACAACTTTTAAAAATGTACATCTCTCGTCTTTATTCTTGATAGTTACATTATCGGAATTGTATTGGGCATGCCTATGCTATTTGCATAGTCTATATGTTATCTCTAGCTTCTTTCAGTTTCCTGATTTCCTCCTTATGGCCCCTCCAATTTGACTCTTTCAAATACCAGAACAACATATTTATATATTATAATTACACGATTATTTTTTTCTTCTGATAGATACAGATTTTGGGTTTTTCGACGATACATACAAGAAGGCCTGCATTAGTGATATCAAAATTATATTATGATTAACGCTTACATAACTGTGTTTTGACTTTAGCAGTGTGTCCACTTGTGATGCTGGTAGATGCCTCCGCTTCATGTCAATAATATAAGGAATTATTCCTTCTTGATCTTGAAGGTTTTCAAGGAAGCAAGCGTAAGTTTTACAATTTTATTATAAAACATTGGGAGTAAGAACAAATTAACAGCTAGCCACATGAAGCAGGCTCCAAGAAGTGATGAAGGCGTGCGCAGCAGAAGAAAGACATCGAGGGGGCACCACAAGTTTGTTGGCGTTCGCCAAAGGCCATCGGGAAGATGGGTGGCTGAAATCAAAGACTCCCTACAAAAGGTAAGGCTTTGGCTCGGGACTTTTGACACAGCAGAAGACGCAGCACGAGCCTATGATAATGCTGCTCGTCAACTCAGAGGTGCGAACGCTCGCACCAACTTTGAATTGCCAACGGATTCTAGTATGCTTGAGAATTCCAAGCCTTTTTCGTTTGATGAAATGTGTAGAACAGAAGAGCCTGAAGGACTAATTGGTGCACTCAAGGCAAAGCTTTTTAAACAAAAAGACTCCCATATGCTCAATCAAGACAATTTGTATTCTAACATGCAATTTAGCCTTCCCGGAATGTCTCTTCCAAATTCGTTGAAAAGTAGACAATCAACTGCCACAATGCCTGCTATCAATCCAATTCTACCTTGTAGTGAACCTGAAGCAGCTGCTATATCTACTCAGTTACCACCAGCTCATCATCATCATCATCATAGGCACGATCAAATTGAATCCATCAGAATGCAAGAGTTTCAACTAGGCACGGCTCCAGGATGGCCTAATGAGAACAAATTTACATGGACATCAGAAATGAGTCTTGTACATGAGGATCCCTCCTTGATCAATACTGCCAAAGACGGTGCATGGCCAGCATCGCACACAAATCAAGCTGCTCTAGATTTGTCTTACATGAGTAATCCCTTAGGCGAATTGCTTATAAATGACAAGAGAAAAGTGGATATTGTACAAGAAAGTGGATCAACATCTTGGGTTTCTCCGTTGGACCAGGATGTATACTATGAAAACAACAATTGGATCAACGGTGCTAATGTTATCTGGGACCCTGATCTATATGTAGACTCGGTTCTTGGATGATAAAGCATATGGAATATTTGACAATTATATTCATAACCCTAGCTAGTAACTGGATTCTTTGTTAGCACAGAAGCAAAAAATAAGAACCAATTCCATATTTTGTATGCTGATTAGAGGATTGAATTCTAGTTTCTCTAGTCATGGTTGTCTTGTACCTTCTACCGCATCATTGAGTTTTGATACTTCAATTTTAATGCTTTTTGCGACAACACATTTTTTTTTTCATATTGTTACAAACTGATATCTTGTGTTCAATTCTTAGCACAGTAATGATGATTGAACATGTTCAAAGACAAGAAAAAACATACTGATTTTCAAACTGTCCAATCATGTGTCAATACGTGTCTCTCCTGTTTTTGAGCATGTTTGTGTAACATGATTGTTTTTAGCAATGTTATGTTGATGGAAAGTCAAATACGTGCATTCTCAAATTTAAATGAACAAACAAAAGAAAAAAAAGGTTTATGCATTAAAGCAATTCCCCGAACTGGCATCACAATACATATTTGCATGGTCTAATACTTCAATAATTTTCCCAGCTTCTGCCTTGGGTGATGAAATTCCCTCT
Source organism: Fraxinus xanthoxyloides (assembly GCA_903798325.1). Classification (NCBI taxonomy): domain Eukaryota; kingdom Viridiplantae; phylum Streptophyta; class Magnoliopsida; order Lamiales; family Oleaceae; genus Fraxinus; species Fraxinus xanthoxyloides. The sequence continues at coordinate 7,336 of CAIGRL010062278.1, read as the reverse complement.
GCTTTTTTCTTTCTTCACAATATTCTGCAAACATTTAAAAGAAATCTCATCATAACCAATAGAGTTAAAAAAAAAGGAATAAAATAGAGAAGAAAAGATGAAAATGATAAAGGTCAAATATATATTGCAATTCTGTCGCATTTTGATGGGAAATATATGTGTTGAGTGACGAGTTGGAGTGGGACTGAGAGCTCCCTTCATTCCAATTAGTGGGCCAAGTAGGCGGAATGAGTTGCTTCCACTTCACGCATTGGTTAAACTTTTCATTATTATATATATTGTGCTTCCATTGCATGTATATATTTGTAAACGATAAGTATAACCTAAAGCATGAGATGGCAGCTGTAATCGCTCCTCGGCCCTCCATATTGAACTGAAGGAAGCTCTTCAATTCCCCACTCTCCTCGAGATAGATATTAGAAGACAAGACGAAATGTAACCCTTTTTTATACACACTTCTTCCACCGATGGTAGTAGATTATAATGAATATTAATTTTCGACTGAGAAAGAGCGGTACACGTGGTATCTTCCTCTTTATTTGGTTACTAGAAGATTAATTTGTCATCATCTACAATTTGGACATTAGTTCTTGATGACAATCTCGTCTCACATATTTCAACTAATGCCCATGTCGTATTTTCTCTTTGTTCGGTTAGTAGAGAATTAGTGTGTTTGTCTCCCATTATTGGGAGAATAATAATGTAATGAATAGTATTTTTTGGAGAATGTGTGATTGAAATTTAAAGTAACTTTATTGGTTTTTGTGTAAAATATTTTCTTGGGTAAATGTGTGGTGGAGATTATTTACTGTAAAAAAACAATGTTTGATAAAATGGTAGACAAATAAGGACTTAATTCTTCGTGATCTATAATCTGGACGTTAGTTCTTGGTGATATATTTCAACTTTCTCATCAATTTATGTTAAATCACAACACTATTGAATATATATAAAATCTAAACTTCATTAATTTTCACGTTCTTTATGTCAAATCATCAAGAGAATTAATTAATGCGAAACTTGCATTGATCCATAATCTTGAAGCTTGAACTTGCAATATCTTTAATCATGATTTCTTGTTCTTTAATCTCGATTGCTTCAATCAATCTTCTTGATTTTTGATTAATTGTTCTTGATAGTGAGTTTTAAATCTTCCTCTTTAATATGATTTATTTATTTATTTATTTTTTAGCGTTGATGAAATATCATAAAGAATGAGAATTGCATATCAATTAGGGACTATAACCCTATCCATTTCGGCACATAATCATCAAATACAATCCTAATAAATATGATCTCTATACATATTTAGCTCACAATTTATTTAGATATTGAAAACCCAATAATTTAAATTCTTTATTAGATTACTTTAAACGGACTTGACTTAACTTTAAGATAACGTTTATACATAATTAATTAAATATGTAGACCCCGGATAAATTAAATTCCAACAAACACTTAATAAAAATTATCATGATTGTCTTTTTATATCATCGTGACATGACATGAATTTAATTTTTATCTAAACCAATCAGGGGCATATATTAATAGACGTGTTTGTATTCTACATGTTTTAGAATAACTAGACATAACTAATACGATCAATCATAATGAAGACTAAGCTTTTTTTTTTTCCTTTTTTGAGGGACTAATATTTTATAATCAGTAGGCTTATCCTCCATGTGCCTCTTCTTGACAACTACAAAGTGCCTGTATGGACCCCTAAGATTGAACGACCTCGAATTGACGATGATGATAAAAACAATTATTATGATGGCTTCCTTGTCTAAGTCATATGAGACGTTGTTGACCACATTGTTAGTTGGAAAAGACACTTCGAGGCTGAGCAAGATCTCCGATGCTATATTAGAAAGATGTAACGTTAAAAACCCAAGTGGTACTTCTTGTGGTTCTTTTGGAAAATTTTGAGACAACACATGATAAAGGTAAATCGCGAGGAAAGTATTATGATAAAAATGGATGATCATTCTCAATCTTGTAAAAAAAAAAATTATATTCACATCAAAAATTTTGTCAGTGTACCGAAAATCCTCAATTTTCGGTCATTTTGCACTTGTGTCCTCAATTTTTTTGTCGAATTTAAATCATCAATCTTTTATTAATTAGTACATCTTATATGAGATGACAATAAAAAAAAAAACGTTATGAGGGAGTTAAAAGATATATTTATCCTTCATAATTTTAATTAAGTAAGATTAAAAAAATACAAAAATTCAATAAAATACTTTACACCGCTAACAAGATATTTGGACAGAAATCATCAAAACTTGTATGAAAGTTGGTTTTGACTGTCATAACTATGGTGGAATATTTCCGTGTGAATTGGTTGAGAACCTTAGGCTTGGCCAAATTAACAAAGAGGCATACATTTTGTGCTTTGAATTAATTTTGATCCAAGTAATTTCACATTAGGATTTAGGGCTACATCCTATTCATTTTTATTACCTGATGATGATACAGATGTGAGTCTGATAAGATCAACGTCCTAAATTAAGCGCAACATTGGCATCAAGTCTCCACGCAAATCCACCAAATTCCATCTTCCACACATCACAAGGCATTGTTTGGTTCCGTCATGAGTACAACACCCTAGGCATAGCGGTGCATGCAAAAGCTTGCCAGGCACAGAAATTTTCTCCTCCACCACTAGCCACACCGTCGTCTCCGATAGCATTTCTCCTCATTCCGGCGGAGCCACCATCCTTCTGTGCTAACCCACTGAACCTGATTTAAACCATCTGATATCAGTCCCGGATACCTGTCCACATCCAAACTCTTCACCTTCTCCATATCCGAACACCCTATCCCTCCTCCATCTACCCACACGTTTGTAATTTGATCCACCATTATCTAGGATTCCACCGCTCTCTTCAAAGAGTGCGATAACTGGAAATAATGAAGAGTGCAGCAGGTGCATTAGTGCATACTATCGAAGAGTCATGAACTTTCGAGTAGGGTAAAGGTTGAATAGCGAGACTATGTCCCAATTTGAAATGGTATGGTATGCTCTAACCATCCCAATCCATCAAGAATTATTCTATTTGTACCGAATTATTTGAATTTTTTTTTGACATATAGTCACATGGCGGCCCCCTATTGGGGGGCGCCTGCGTCGAGGGGAGCATGGTTGATCCATCAATGCCAAAGAAGCCAAAGAAGAATACGGTCAAGCACTGATTGGCATGTGAAATCTTTATTAGTCCGTGTTTGACTCTCTTTAAAACAATTTATTTCACATGTTAGGAAATTATTTAATTTGTCATGTGGGCCGACATAGGTAATTAGTTGTATATAAATGATATCTTAAAATTAAGTTCAAAATTAAAGTGATCTAATAAAAAATTAAGTAATTGAGTTTTGGGCATCTAAATAAAGTGTGAGCAGTATTATACGTGTAGAGACCGGATTCAATAGTGTCTGTATTTAACGATTGACCGAATACATATGGAAACTATATATATGGTTATGGTCTCTAATTCATATGTAATTCTTTCATTCTTTGTGTCATCTTATCAACACAAGAATACTTAAAAAAATCATATTGAAGATGAAGATCCATAAACCCACAATCAAGAATCAAGAAGAAAGTTTGGAGCAATTAAATTGAAGAACAAGAAATCAAGATTTAAATATTCAAATTCAAGATACAAATCAATGGATCAATGTATGTTCGCCTTAATTAATTTTTTTGATGATTTCACATAAAGATCTTGGCAATTATTTAAAGTTTATTAAGCCCTGTTTGTTACACATTAAAATTTTCATTTTCATTCTTCTACTCATTTTCAACCACATATTCTTCAATAAAATAGTATTTTTCATCACATTAATAACGTTTTCTTCTTTTTCAACCACACATTCTCCATCAATATACTATTCTAGAATACATTCTTCTAAAATAATGTAGCTCAAACACATCCAAAATTTAAGTTTAATAAAATAAACAACAAGTAGTATCAGAGTCAATCCATGTTAAAACATTGAGATTCAAGAAATTATTTTAGGGTTGAAATCCATACTTTGGATTTTTTTTTCTGTTTTTTTTTTTAAAAAAAATTGGGGTGTAAATTTCAAACACTAGATTTCAAAATATGGTTTTTATGGTAAATTTTTTAACATTAGAGCATCGCCGCAGCGCTACGGCGTGTTTGGGTTGGGCGCACATAGCGCCCAGCTGAATTGTAGGCACTACAGCGCCCATGTTATTATTTTTAATTTTTTTTTTTAATTTCAAAACAAAACGAAACAAAATAAAAGAATTAAGGATTAACAATTCAAATTCAGATTTTGGTATTTAAATTTTCTTTTTGATTATTAATTTTCCTAAATAAATTAATTGAAACAACATGCTACCAAAGTAACCTCTCTTGCTATAGATTAATTTATTTGGAATATTAGGAAGGTTGTGTTTATAGTTCATGCGGATATTTATCGGCTCAAAGGAATGTAAATATTTGACCAAATTACATGCACACATGTTGTAATAAACATGTGACAATTATAAGATTTTGTTTTATGTGAATAATAAATCAGTCCAAAGATAGATTTATTGTTTGACATAATTTATTGTCAATATTTGATTACTACACCAAGAATACCACTTACAAGTTGGTATTTCTGTCCAAAGACTAAATATCAATGTTGTGCTCAATTTCTTATGATAGTGTTTACCATTATTTGAATTAATTAATTGTTTAATACGGATTCCTATTTAAACATGTTAATTAGGTATAAGTTCTCTATTCAGTTAATCCGTCAACTTCTGCAATATCTGTCAGCATTTAACTCTATTCACGTGCTAAATGGAATGAACTTTAAGGACTAGAAAGAGAACGTTCAGATCTTTCTTGGCTACATGGACTTAGACCTTTCGCTGATAAAAAAATGGACTTTGATAAGTGGGATCATTCAAACCGCATGAGTCTTATGATCATGAAGCGTGGTATTTCAGAATCATTCAAGGGCGCTGTGTCCGATAAGGTAACTACTGCCAATGAATTTATCGATGAAATTGAAAAAACACTTTGCAAAGAGCGGTAGGCCGAAACTAGTAGATTTTTGGCGAACTTAGTTTCACTAAGGTATAAAAGTAAAGGAAATATTTGGGAGTACATCATGGAGATATCTCATCTTACTTTAAAACTAAAACACTTAACTTGAGTTGTATGATAAATTGCTCGTGCATTTAATTTTAATTTCTATTCTTGCACAACTTGGTTAATTAAGGTCAGTTACAACAGTCAAAAGGGAAAGTGGACCCTTAATGAACTCATTCCATATTATGTGTAAGAAGAAAAAAGGCTAAAACAAGTTAAAATTGATATTACTTAATGAATAAGAAAGCTGCATCCAACTCGATTCGAAATAAACAGCGAAAGCTTGAAAATGATAAATTTAGCTGTAACTTTTGTAAAAATCTGGGATATATAAAGAGAAATTGTACTAAATATCATACTTGGCGTATAAAGAAAAGTACACTTCTCACTTTGGTTTGTTTTGAGGTAAATTTAGTGTCACACCTAGACACACTTGGTGGATAAATTTCAGAACCACTACTCACATAAGTGTGTCTATGCAGGGTTGTCTGAGCTGTCAAAATCAATTGATACTGAAAGATTCATCTATATGGGACAATGATAAATCGGTTAAGATTGAGACTATATGTACTTTAAGTTATCATTAAAGACCGGTTATTATTTGGATTTGAAAAACACATTTGCGGTACCATCTTTTAGACGGAATTTGGTTTCTTGGATAAATTTGGTTACGCTTGTTCAATTTGAAATAGGTGATTTGATCATTTTCTTAGCTCAAATATCGTGGATACCAGTTCTTTATCCTGTTACGATAACATATATCTGCTTAATACAATTGTCTCTTATAAAGAAATATTGCATTTGAATTCATGTGGTAGTAGACATAATTCTATTTTGTTATTGTACAAGCATTATGTCACATCTCTAAAAAAAGAATGAAAAAATTTGTGTTAGAATGAATTCTTGATTCCCTTAATTTTTCAGACTTAAGTGTTTATGTGAATTATATTAAGGGAAAATAAACAAATATAAAGAGATTAGATACCGATAGGATTTCTGAAGTCTTAGAACTAATTCATACATCTATATGTGAGCCATTCACTTCGACTTTTTGAAATGGTCAACAATAATTTATTATGTTCATAGACGAATTTTTCTCACTATGGCTACCTATATCTCATTTATGAGAAATCTCAAGACTGGTGTTGAAAATCAACTCAAAAAAGAATTTAATAAGTCAGATATTACCATAGTGGTGAATACTATAATGATATGACCGATTAAGAGAACAACGTTGAGGGCATTTTGCTAAATTCCTAGAGGAATGTAGAATTGTCCCACAGTACATCAGGATCTTTCTAAGTAGAAGTATTAAAGATTGCATCTTAAATTCTCAACATAGCTCCAAGTAAAGCAATTGTTAAGGGGTTACAATTTTATTTTATTTTAAAAAAAGGATCTCATTATTAGGTTAATTTTTGAAATAGAAAATGTTCGATTCCTTGAGGATGTAGAGTTTGCGAGAGGTGATAATGTTATAAGGTTTAGGATTTCTTGTCTTGGAGGAAAAATATGTATGTATTTCTTCTATTACAATTGACAATGATTAGGACTATAGACAAATTCTTACTCAAGATCTTGTTTAAGAAGCAATTTCAGATCAAGACTACATTACAAAATTCACTATACACAATCAAGAGATTGTTCCAGAAAAATAAACTCAACAACCTCAAGAACAAATGCATTAAGGAAATCTAATATAAAAAAGAGAAATGCAATTTTGGATGACTTTATAGTCGTTCTCTAAGAAAATAGGGATGGCATTGATTGATAAAAAAAAGAGAACTAATGAATCAACTTTCATCAAACCATACAAATGAATAATTCTAAAGAGTGGATTGATATCATGCATAAAGAGATAAAATTCATAAGTAACAATGACGTTTAGGAACTCATCATATTGCCTAAAGGTGTGAAACTCATAGGTTGTAATTGGATATTTAAAACTAAGAGGGATTTAAATGGTGATGTGGAGAGATATGATGCTCGTCTTATTGTAAATAACTTTACTCAAAAGGAAAACATTGACATTAAAGAGATTTCTTCTCCAATTTCTATGAAAGACTCTTTTAGGACAATTATGGTGTTTGTGGCACATTTTGATCTTAAGTTACATCAAATGATTTACAAATTAAAAAAATTCATCTATGGGCTTAAACTGATTTCCCGAAATGGTATCACAAATTTCATCAAATAATTATCTCATTTAGTTTTGAGAT
>CAIGRL010062230.1:0-15654 GCA_903798325.1 Fraxinus xanthoxyloides | reverse complement strand
TGCTAGAGTGATGTGGAAATGTTTGAGCAAACAATTGACATGCTAACTAATTTAATGGAAAACAAATCATAAAACGCTTTAAAAATTATAGACAATGGTAATGATTACACATTTGTAAAATTGATAAAGAAAATGAACTTTTTGCTATGTAACAAGATTAATGACAAGACAAATAACTACTTCAATTTTCAGAAAAAAAAAATCATTAATTTAATTACCCTCGATTTTTTCTTGTAATAAAATGATAATAATATTACGGTAATATATAGAAATTTACACGTTTCTTATGCATGGAGCGACAATAATATTTTCGATTAAACATTGAAAATCATGCATACAATCGAGTAATATTCCATGTGTGCTCTGCGCATTGCGTGTGCTCGTTAGTCATACGCTAAAATTTGTTATTTTTGAAAAAGACAAAGTTGCTACTCAAAATTAAACCAAGTACTCATGAGTCTAATAATATTTAGAAATAATTTGCTGCTACAATGAAAATGCACAAATTAAATAATTGTTGGTTTAAATGAATATTGAAAATTCTAGTAACAATGTTAGTCTCAATCCAAATTTGCCAAAATATAAAAAAGTAGGCGCCTTGTATGAATTTCTACTTATTGTGGACGAACAAAATTACTGTCAAGGAAACTTTACATCTCATGAATTTTTTTAGGCTTCTCCTCGTCATAAAGTGTGTAGGCTCTTCTTGATCATCTTCGTTCTTGTCCTCTTCAGAGTTTGCTAGTATAGGTCAAAAACCTAGTCCTTGCAGGCTCCAATTAATCACAATGGGTGAATATTCATAGTGTGAATTCTCTAGACGAATCTCCACGATAACACAGTTTGCTCTCATTACTGGCCAGCAGTCTTTGCGTTTATATATATTGTTTCTAATATTTTCAAGTCACGCAATCCATCATAGAAAACCAATACGTGTATCATATGAGTACAAAGTTTGCTCTCATTATTGGCGAGCAGTCCTTACGTTTATATATACCGTTAATTCTAATATTTTCAAGTCATGCAATTCATCATAGGCAACTAATACATGTATCGTATCATCATGTAGTGTTCTACTTATCATTAAATTTGCTTGACGTGTATATGTCTAGGGATTCTAAATGTAACGCAAAATACTCCTTAAATCTTGCCTACATCTTTTACACCATCATGACTTTCTTCCATGAAAGCGCAATGCCTCCGACCCCATCTCAGATTGGTTGCACAACTAATACGAGTGATGGCGGCAGAGAGAGATTCTTTTGAAGATAATAGTGTGGTGGTTTCAATAGAGCTTTTCTTTGAGATTTTTAAGGTCGACGGTCACAGTTTGGAGATGCCCTCCCCCACTACCCTACCCAAGACTATAGGGAAACCTCTAACGTCTGAAGTGGGACCTACAATATGGTACCTATAATGGGGCCTACATTACCTCTAAATTTAGGTGGTTGGTTCTTCTGGAAGCCAAAGACCCCACATTGAAAGGGCACTTGGCTATGTTACAAAAAATTTCATGCATTTTTGGACCCTTATTGTCCTACCACTTCATATAAAATCATCATTTTCCAACCCTTTTTTACGCACAATACAATTCCTTTACTTTGTTGCTATTCTCCTCCCTTTCTATCTTTTTGACAACGTTCCTCTCTCTTGCCCCTTTCTAACCTTATTCATCATCATAAAAGTGAGCTACGTACTGATTTTAGTTTTAAATATAGGCAGAGAGAGAGAGTAATTTTTGCACGTAGTACTCTCAACTACGTAGATTACCTAGTACTAGCTAGTGCATGATGTCAGAAGACATGAATTTATCTGTAAATGGTCAGTCCAAGGTGCCTCCAGGATTCCGTTTTCATCCTACTGAGGAGGAGCTTCTACAGTACTACTTGAGGAAGAAAGTAGCTCACCAGAAGATTGATCTTGATGTTATTCATGATGTCGATCTTAACAAGCTCGAGCCATGGGATATTCAAGGTAATTTAAGCCTACAAGATCTTAGATTCAAGTGCTATTCAATCTTCTCGTACCTGATACGCCATAACAGTTTATTTTCTCCTTAAAAGAATTTGTTTTGAATGATATGCAGAGAAGTGTAAAATAGGATCTACGCCGCAGAATGATTGGTATTTCTTCAGCCACAAGGACAAAAAATACCCTACGGGGACTCGAACAAATCGTGCGACTGCTGCCGGATTCTGGAAGGCTACTGGTCGTGATAAAGTTATACATAGTAGTTTCCAAAGAATTGGAATGAGAAAGACACTGGTATTCTATAAAGGACGAGCTCCACATGGACAGAAATCAGATTGGATTATGCATGAGTATCGGCTCGAGGATGACACTCATGACCCCAACGTATGCCATTTCTCGATTTTCTTTTCTAATAATTTGATTGCTTTATTAAAGGCCATTTTCACCTTTTTATTTATTTTTAATACAATGAAGCTTCTACGGATTTTCTCTCTTTCTTTCAATAACCAATGTTATCTTTGTCTCAAATCCTTGAAATAAAAACTTATAGGGTGGTTTGAACATTATATTCTGGGAATCCATCTTGAAATGTCAATCTTGATAACACGAGTAATCAAAGCCTTTATATTGTGTAATTATTTTTATTCTTATTCAACGGGTGATTAACTCATAACATATATTGGCAAGATATTAGTTATTTAAGATTATCAATCTTGAAATTCCATTGTTCTTTTAAACTTTTAAATGTATTTATTTGGACTTTTGAGTTTAATAGACTCCAAAATATATTAAACCTCTGTTTGGACTCCCTTTTATTCTTCCTTTCTAACTATACATTCTCAAAACACGTAAATTCGAAGTTTTTCCTTATTTTAACCACGCATTTTTCAAAAAATCAATATTCCAAAATACATTTTCCACAAAATTTGATTTTAATGGAGCCCAAATAAAGGCTAAGACTTGGAGATTCCTTTTAAAATATCAATCTCATAAGAGGTACGTTTGTCGATTTATTTTTATCTTTGTTAGATGTGAGATATACACTCATCACTCTTTGGACTCTGCTTGTGGCTTGGTTTGGTTAGTCTACCTTTGTTTGATTATTATGGAACTTTTTGATCACTAAGTGTATGTTTGATACTTTTAGACCATATGGAACGCTGTAATAATGGACAAAATTATTATTTTTTTTTTCATTCTCAGCTTTGTCTAATTCATCTTATCATATGGGTCATACGTTCTCTCTCTTTCCTCGTATAATTTATTTATAAATTTGTTCACAACTACATGTATATGTTTACTTGACTGAAAATAAATACGTTGCGAATCCAGGCATGTAATCTAGTGGTGGATGTGTCACCCGAAGATGGTTGGGTGATTTGCCGAGTTTTCAAAAAGAAAAATTACCACAAAGCTTTAGAGAGTAATTCATCCTCTTCAATCTACTCAGGTAGTGTTCCACTACACAACTCGAATAATGATGGCATTCTTGATCAGATAATTATGCACATGCGACAATCGTGCAAGAAAGAACACGAATTGATGATAAACAACAGCAACAGCAACATCAACAACAACGATGAAGAAGACGATGAGATGCAATTCGTCAATCATATCAAAACAACAATCAACGACGGATTTCATTCTGGTTTTCTACATCTGCACAGATTGGATAATCCAACAATTCCATTACTTCCCAGAATTGAATCACCCTTCAGTACTGATCAAGATTGCAGCAGTTTCAAAGCAGCTTGTGAAGAAGATATGGGCTATATGCTAACAGATATTCAAACTTCTTGCACCAACCAAAATGATAATTCTGTTGATGATCTAAAAACTGGGCCGACCGACTGGGCGGAGCTCGACCGCCTGGTGGCCTCTCAGCTCAATGGACAGGCTGAAACATCGAAGCAACTCTCGTGTTATGGTGATCCCAACGACAACTTCTGCTTTTCTCTCGAGGATCACGAGTTACAATTAACAAGACCAAATCAAGTCTCCGACGCCGACACGAATTTTTGGACCTTTGCTCGATCACCTTCGTCATCATCGTCTAACCCGTTATGCCACTTGTCAGGGTAGTATTCATATCTATTGGATTATATATTTTATGTAATATACGTAGCTCCTAAAGTCAAATAATATGGAATATATGTATACATGCATATACGTATTATTCTATAGCTTAATGGAATATATTTTATGAGTGCCTTAATTCGTCAAACTCATCATCTTTACTAACAAAGTTTTCTTTCGCAGCATCATTGTCTACGTAGGAATATCTTTTCTACCTATAATTATGTTACTTATCTGGTGTTGCCCGAATTCGTTATGCTAAGAGAAAAGGTTCAATAATTAGATACACCACCAATATTCAACTTTAAAGTTATCCTTTTCAATTCTGAGTTAGCTTTTCCCATATTAATCATCAATTTGCTATCGTGCTCCGAATTGAAGAGATATGATGGGGGGTTCCACACGATTTTTCATAGAGCCTAGTAAAGATTCTAATAAAGGTGCACCACCTTTTAGCAATTAATAAGAATATTTACTGTACTTAATACAGCACGAAAATAATGAAGGAACAATTTTATTTTTTTGTTTTTTTTTTATTCTGCGTCTGTCATTTAGTGAGGAAGGAAGATAGAATCTGTCGAATGTTGTCTTAATCTTTTCTAATGATGTGTGTGTGTGTGTGTTTTTTCCCCCATTAATCTGTCTTTAAAGGTTTTGTTATTTATCGCCCAACACAAACACACGTGTATATACATCTACAATATTTTACAAGAATGAAGGGCTAAAACCAAATTTCGATGTGAAGCCAAACGAGTTGAGTTGACAACACTATCACATCATGAATTGCATTATCTTTAAAATTAAGAACCACATTATTTTTTTTATTTAGCCATGTCACCCAACTTTTCAGTATTTTTAAGGTTCTTTATCGTATGTTGAAGACTTTAATATCATATTTCATCAAACATTAAATCTAGGTGGCACGAATAGTGCGTGTGGCGTTTGATGTAGCGACGCATGAACCACACATGCAGAGGGTCTTCCGGTGCGTGGAGGCATAAGTGGTTTTCCAGCGATGGCGTCTCCAGGAGGCTTATTCTAGGTAGCCGTGCAGACCCTGTGATGGTGTTGTTTTTAGTTTTGGGCAATATTTTGGTTCTAGAACATTTTGCTCCTAGTTGTTCATTTCTTGAGCTTCATTGATCGCGTTGCTACAATAGTAAACTTGCACCTCTCCTTATTTATGGATCAGCAAATTTGGTTCGCTCGATAAATTGACTTATTCCGTTTATATTCTTATATTAGCAAGCCCTCGTGCGATGTGGCTATTAGACTTTGAAGGTTTTCGTGTGGGGGTAATCATTACTTGTTGCTAGAATATAGAAATTACTTGCATATTAAACGTGGTATCGTTATTATTTGGCTATTTGATTGTTTTGTGATTCATAATTTTGTGGGAAAATTGCAGATACGATATCAAACCTTTCAGATTTTTACAGACTTTGTCTAAATCTTTGTTTTGTGCCATCCACGATACCAAACGTTTCAAAAATATGCACCGGAGGTCCAAATGGACGATTTCCGTCCAATCGACCGTTAGTTGACCAAAAAGAAAAAGAAATAAAAAGGCTAGCACCCACCCAACCTCAGTTTCTCTTTTCTCTTCTCCAACCACCTCCACCACCTCTGTGCCGACACCACCACCACAATCAAACCAAAACCAACCACCAACATCAAGCCAACACCGGGGATGGTTCAACCACTAGAATCAAACCAAAATCAACTCTAGTTGCTTAGTCTCGACTCTCATCTCTTTCATCATCCTTTTCACGGCTTCCTCAAGTGCTTTTTCAAGATCAACAACCCTTATCATCCTAATGTCCCAATCTTCATCATTGTCATCCGCCCACTCTAGTGCTTTTCCCGGCCAGTACCTCTTCACTTTTATCTAGCCAATTTTACCCCTAGGCTTATCCCTATTTTCTATAGATGTATCACTAACCCCTGCTGCCACAACCATGGCTGCAAGAATACACAACCACTTCTACCAAGAAAATAGGGTATGAATTAATAAAATAGACGGAGAAATTGAAATGAATCAGGGAAAAAGGACGCAGAGACATGACCTAGAATAAAGGCTCGGGTTCTTGTAGTGGAGGTGTTCACGGTGAGCGAGCGACCGAATGCGGCGACGCGTGGGTAGCGAGAAGCAGTTACGAAGGAGATGGTGGAAGAGACGAAATGAATCGTCGAATTGATGTTGGATTGAGTGATTACCATTTTTATAATTTTTCAATTGATGTTGCATCGAGGCTGAAGGGCGGTAGCGGATGTGGTGGATACTACAGTTTTAGTTTTGAATTGGGTTGGGGGGTGGGGTGGTTGGAGAAGATAATAAGGTTTTCTTTATAATTATTTTAAATGTAAAATACAAATTTATCATTTTTTTCCTCAATGAATTTGGTCAATTTTGACTTTTTTCGTCAACTAACGGTCAACTGGAAAGAAATCATCCATTTGGACCTCCAATGCATATTTTTGAAGCATTTGGTACCGTGGGTGGCATAAAACAAAGGTTTGAACAAAGTCTGTAAAAATCTGAAAGGTTTGATACCGTTGCTGTAATTTTCCCTAATTTTGTTGTGTTAACTATTTTGTTAGAATTATCATCTAGACTTTACTTGTTCGATCATTCCCTTGATTTGAGATGACGAATCACACGAAACCCTGAAAATCTAGGATGATGTATATTGCGGCCTTTAGGATTCTTTGTGTGGTTGTCTTTGAGGTGCTTATTTTGTGTGTGTCTTATGTGTTGAGATGTCGACACATCATTTTAACTTGGATTTCATTAGTGGAAAATATGATTTTTCAATTTGAAAATAGAAAGTGAAAGGTATTTTAGTACGATAAAATGTGTCAAAAGCCATAGATAATTCTTTTTTTAATATTGTGAATGAGAAACATAAAAAAGAATACGATCAACATGTCTATACTTCTATCATTTTGCATTTATCTGACTATGCTTAGCAAAAAGATGGCAAATATGATTTCACTGAAAAACGTTGGAAGAAATTTATTTAAAACTATCCACTAAAAATAAACTTTTCGTGCTTGAAAATTTCTTTTACTTTAAAATTGATCTCTCTAAGGAATTGGATGACCATTTTAACATTTTTAATAAACTTGTTCTAGACATTACAAATTACGGTGAAAAGGTCTGTAAAGACTCATAAAGACGTAACTCTTTTGAAGTCATTCCTGATATATATAAAGAACTAAAGAAGTGACGAACGCAATCAAATATAGGAGGAAGACACTTAGACCCGATATTGGTATTGATTTCCTAAAGAGTAAAGAGAGGGAGATAAAATTAAAAGAATTAAGAGAAAAAGTGGAGAGATTCACCTAATGAGAGGTACATCTCAGTCGAGGGGTGAAGGTGGAAGTGGGCAAAATAGTGGTAGCAAGAAGAATGGTAGAAGTTTGTCTAAGTCACATGGGAAGGAAGTGCTATGGTTGTGGACAAGTAGGACACTTCATTAGTGACTGTTATAAGGAGAAAAACAAACGAAGATGAAAAGACCAAGGTAATGCGAATGTAGAGGCACCCAAAACGAGCTTGGCGAGGTCTACATGCTTCTAAATTTCGAGCCTGGTGAGATTAACCTATTTATGAACTTCCACATTGATGAATGGATTCTTAACTCCGGTAATTCTTTTTATGTAACATCTAATAAATATTGGTTTGATCATTTACATAAATCTTATCATGGACATGTCATTGCATGGGGGGAGAGTCTCATATAACATTACTAATATTGGTGATGTGACTATTAAATTTGATAATGACTTTATGCATACATTAAGAGATGTTAGGTGCATTCTACATATATCTACATATAGTTTTTACAGGTGAGCTAGGTGATGGCATAATTAAAATGTATGCTTCTAGGCTACCCTGGGGGAGTAAAGGAGTATAGGTTGTGCCATAGAAGCTAAAAAGGTATAAAAATAATCATTAGTAAGGATATCATCTTTAATGAGGCAAAGTTTCCTTAGAGAGTAAAAAAACAAGTGATTACTAGGGATGAGTCTCTAGTTGAGGTGGTGAAAGTAAGCATCCCCGATTGAGGTAGAGAATATCTATAGTAAAATCAACAAAACGTAAAATTAGAAAGAGAAGAAAATATTGTTGAGGAGTATCTCGTTGACCATAAAACTTCAATTGACGACCAGTTAGTTAGAGATAGAAAAAGATGATTACATAAGGAATCCCAAAGGATGTCTGACTACATCATAACCTATGCTAGATATCAGGAACTAATTAAAAATGAGCTAAATACATATGCGGAGGCTGTGAAGAATGATAAGTGTAAAGAATGGATGAGTGCCATGAGAGACGAAATGAATTCTCTTTATAAGAATAAAACTTTAAATTAGTGCCTCAATCTAAAGACAGGTCCATAGAGGAATATAAATTGGTTTAGAAGATAAAGGAAGGAATCACTAAGAGTAACCATGTGAGATAAGGCTAGGTTATTAGCCAATGGATGCGTATAGAAGGAAGGTGTTAGAAATTTGAGTAAGTGATATGGCACGATATGAAGTACAGATCGAACAAACAATAACAGAATTAAAAGAAAGCAAACAAGAAGATGAAATTAGTAGGGGAACCGAGTATTTTATTAACAACCAATAGAGAGAAAAATCACAAATTCTGCAACTTAAGGTCTAATAAACTGAATGAAGAGTCTACTATTCATATGAGACATGTCCAAACCCTAGAACAAATATAAAATATGGAAACTATGTCAAAAAACGCGTAAAACCAAAAAATAAGAAAATAAATCCGCAGCCCGTCGATCGAGCTTAGCGAGCGAGAGCCTGTAGCTCAAGCGAAAGCTCAACGACAGGCTGGCTGTTCCAATTTTGCTCCTCTCAATTGAGCGAGAGTCGAGCGTCCATCCAACGTCGTCAATCAGTCTTTTTTCCTTCTTGGACCCTATTTTGATATCTTCAAACCCAATACGCTAAAACGCAAAACCCTAGACGCAAAACCCTAGACCCAATTTGAACCGGATTTGGGTCACAAAATCCAACAATCTCCACCTTACCACAAATTCCGGTGCAACGAACGAAACTCCAAAATTTCTCCACCTGAAAAAATAACTCTGACTCCTACGAAACACACTGAAATCTTCAACCAGAACCAAACCTCTCCAACACTCAAAAATATTCTTCCTCTACCAGCATATCCAAACACGGATACAAATGAACCTAACCCTTGGTTCCCAAAATTCACAACGAAATCAAAATTTACCAAACAGGGTCGCAACACACCCTGTAGTAGAATCTCCACTAAAAGCTTTAATTGAAGGCTCCTGGCTAGACCTGTCACCTTCAACAATTCCAAAAGTTTGTATATCCAGATCAACATCTATGTGCCTAGTTCCAATGGGTCTCTCCCTAACCGTGGAATACAATGGAACTGTAGACTGTAGTGGCAAAGTGAATTACATATATCTCCCAAACTCAACAGAGTAGTATTCTCCAAAATAGACCCAACTCCTAACGGTATTGTACCAAACTATATTTCCACCACGATACCAAACATGTGTTGATGTTTTTTCACTGATTCTGCCCGACCTTGCAAGATGTATAATTGGGACTTTCTCCGTCCCTCTAATATAACATGGACACCATTTCGGACTTTCAAGACTCCACCCGCACCAGAGAACGTGTACCCTCTCAAATCTAAGGTACTCAGAGATATGATGATCTTTTTCAAGTCTGGAACATGTTAAACCTGGCTAAGTGTTTTGATTATTCCATCCACCAACTTCAATCTGACTCTCCCAATACCAGCTATCCCGACAAGATTCGCTGTTTTCCATGACAACGACACCTTGCGTCACTGTGTCATATGATTCAAAAAAATTCCGATTATGACTCATATGAAACGCACAAGATGTATCCAAAATTCACTCATCATCGGGCTTGAACTTCACGTCAGAAATCGTCGAAAGATCTCTCTCACTTCCAAAGTTCTCTGCAATGTCTATTTCACCTGAAATCTCTGATTGCCTCTCCCACGATTTGCAGCTGAATTTTCCTTATCATGAAACTTTTCACAATCCATCTTGATGTGTCATTTCTTCTTGCAGTAATAGCAGACCCTATTGCTGAAATCCACCATCGACTTGCCTCTTCGCGAATCACCACAATCCACAAAAGTTTCATCATCTCTGGAACTAGATCCAACCAAATGTTTCATCTTCTCCTTTGAGAACAATGCATCATACATGTCTTCAATGGTGAGTGTGTCATGACTGTACAAAATCGTGTCCCTAAACGACGAAAGTGATCCAGGCAACGAGCATAACAGGATTAAGGTCAAGTCCTCTTCATTATATTTTATCTCTAACGTCTCTAGATCAACGATGATCTCCTTAAACACGGCCAGATGATCTTCCAGTGATCTATCTTCTACCATGTAATGAGAATAAAGCCTCTGTTTCAGATGCAATTTGCTAGTCAGACTTTTGGTCATGAGCAAGCAATCGTTGTCTTCTCCTTCAAGACATCCTAAAGAATGTTGTTAGATATATGAAGATGAATCTACGAAAGTGCCTTGTGATCCTTCCATTACTTATTCTCTGTTGTCCAAGTTGTAGGCATCTTATCGAATCCCAACAAAGCATCATCCAAATCCATCTGCGTCAATATAGCTCCATCTTCACTTACCACAACGAAAATCTTGTACTGCGATCCCACGGTGAAATATCATACTTCATGGTAGCCATCGATAACAAAAAACATCAAACAATCAAATCCTTGCTCTATGGAACTGCTGAACCTTATCTCTGATACCACTTGTTAGGAATTTGAGGAGGTGATATATCGTGATATGAAGTATTGATCGCACAAACAATAACAAGATTAAAAGAAAGCAAACAAGAAGATGAAATTGATAGAGGAACCGAATATTTTATTAATAGCCAATGGAGAGAAAAATTACAACTTCTACAACTTAAGGTCTAATAGACTGAATGAAGAATCTATTATTTATAGAAGGTACGTCCAAATTCTAGAATAAAAATTTAAAATATGGAAATTAAGTCAAAAATCGCGTAAAACAAAAAACTAAGGAAATAAATCTGCGGCCCATCGCTCGAGCCAATTAGTCTTTTTTCCTTCTTAGACCTTATTTTGACATCTTCAAGCCCAATACTCCAAAATGCGAAACCTTAGACCCGTTTTGAATCGGATTTGGTCACAAAACCCAACAGAAGGGATAAATCATAATAAAAAAAAATTTTCGCCCTTTGTTAAGTATATCACTTTTAGAGTCATGCTTGCATTTATTGCTCATTATGATTGAGAATTTGAACAGCTTGATGTGAAAACTACCTTTTCTTGGCGACCTTGATGAAAAAATTTCATACATCAGTCCAAAGGTTTTGAAGATAAAAACAAATCTGATCGTATGTACTTTTTTTAAAAAAAATTCAATATGGCTTAAAACGGCCTTTTAAACAGTGATACAAGAAGTTTGATTCATATGTTCTTTCTATTGGTTTCAAGAGGAGTTATTTTGATCAATGATTTCTAATAGCATGAAACTTAAAGGCTTTACTATGCTAATTCAGGTGGAAATGAGATAATAGGAAACCACTTCCTCTTATGTGTTCACTTTATGTGATTCTTGTGTTAGTTGAAAATCGCAACTGGAACACATTATATCCCTTTCTACTACTAAATTTGAGTATATAGTTGTCATCGATTATCAACTTTGATCTCCTTTTTAACTCCATTTTCAATCAAAACATAAAATCAACGTTAGAATATGGGCTACATATTCAACAAATCTCCTTCTTGACTCAAATTCCACTTCAATGAACAAATCTTCGTAATTTCTCTACCCGAAGACAAATTCAACTGTAAGGAATAAATCAATGGCTCTTCAATAAAACACTCCATCAAAAATTCCCCTCCCCCTCCACAAAGTCCCACTAGGACAAGCTCAATCAATTGAACCTAAGCACTTCTCACAGAATTACTTTGGGTATCAAAATTGCTCGGATTATTACCACGAGCAACACGATCATGATTAATTCAAATGTTACCAAATAGGTTCGAAACATGCTTTGAAACATAATCAACTTCACCAAATGCTTTTGTTGAAAGTTCTTTACTGGACTCAATACCTTCAACCACATTTAAAGCATACGCTACTGAATCAGCTTTCTCGTATCTTTGTGGAGACCTAATATTTGTTCTGAATCTATCTCTAGCAATTAAATACGATGACACCACTGGTGATGGTGGCAAAATGATAGTACCCACAACTGTTGACTTCAACTAAGATGTATTCTTCAACGTAGGCCCCAAACCAAACTCCAAGGAGGATTGTTCCAAACTGAATATCCACCAAGCTACTAAATTTCTACTGATTATTCTCCAATAATTTTGTTGGACCTTACAAGACATACAATTGGGACATTTTTTGTCCCTGCAACGAAACCCATGTATTTTTGCTAATCTTTAGACTCCTCCTTCACTTATATATTTGTACCCTTTCGAATCAAGAGTACTCAAAGAGATCAAATTTCTTTTTAAATTAGGGACATGCCTCACTTAATCAAGTGTCCTAACTATTCCATCAAACATCTTGTTTCCAATTCTTCCAATATCAACTATCCGACAAGGTGTATTATTTCTCATTATCACAATACCTTTGAGAACTTCTTCATATGCTGATCATAAATCCCGATTGGAACACATATGAAAAGAACAAGTTATATCAAGAATCCAATCCTTGTCAGATTTGGAATCGTCATTAGAAATAATCTAAACCTCTCCATCACTGCAGTCTGAAATATCGACTTCACCTGAAATTTCTGATTGTTTCACATTCTTAGTTGCAACAAGTCTTTCTCTATTATGCAATTTGTATCAATCCTTCTTGATGTGTCCCTTCTTCTTGTATTAGTTGCAAACTTTATTTGAGTTAGACTTCAAATTGCAAGGTTTCCAAATCAACGAAGATTTCTTTAAAGAGGGCAAGGTGTTCTTCAAGTGAGCACTTTTTGTCATGTGGTGAGAATTCAAACACTGCTTCGGATGCAATTTGTCGGTTAGACTCTTAGTCATGCAAAATTGCTTTAACTTCAACCATAATTCAGCAGCAGTTTTCTTCTTCAAAATGTAATGAAGAATATTGTTCGAAAGATGAAGATGAATCTGTGATGGGGCCTTTAGATCTCGACGTTGTTTCTACTCCATCAACCAATTTGAGGGCATCTTATTAAATCCCAACAAAACATTGTCCAAATCCATCTAAGCGAGTACTATTTACATCTTTACCTGTCACGATGAGAATATTGTATTGCAATTCAAAAGCACATATCATAGTTCAAGGTTGCCATCCCAAAAGAAATCAAATCTCGCGAAGAACAACGAACTTAGCTTCGATACCACTTGTTAGCGAATTAACAAGGATGGTATAATCGACGAACGATACAACTTATTAATAATGAGTGAGATGAATGACAAAACATGAAGTAGTGATCACAATATAATGAGAACACAAAAATATGCTAGAACGAAAATTTTATTAATAATGAAGAGAAATACAAAGAGAATAATGTATATCTAATACAATTCTAACTCTCTCAAAGTCATATGAAAGCCATACAAGTCGTGGACTATATAAAGGACCAAAAATAATATGTCATGGTTGGAAAGAAGGTAAAAAAAAAAAGAGCCAAAAATAAGGAAACAATATTTTCCCAAATAACATTGCCGCTCGAGAAGCAGACGAGCGCCAGGCGGACGACGCTTGAGTGGGAAGTAAGCAGCAGGCCGACACTTCCAATGGCACCCCAGCATTGAGTTTTAGTAAATAATCCAATTTTTCATCCCAATTGGCGCCTAGAGCCCCGCGGACGCCCGAGCGTCCGTTACTGCTCCAAACTTCAATTGTTATACTTGATCACTCTTTAAATCATTTTTCAACCAAAACACAAAATCAACTTCGGAATTTGGATCACATTTTTAGTATCAACATATTAAACACGTCATGAAATGTTAAAAAAAATGATAACTTGCCTCAGAAAACTTTGCAAATTATCTTTCCAAACAAGAGTATCGTCCAAAACCGAAAGAAAAATTATTATTGTAAAATATAAAATTGTAAGGTGAGGTAGATATGTGTTGAGGCAGGGTTTGCCGACAAAACCCACCTTGAAAGACAATGGATTAATAATTCATAACAGTTAAAATATTCGATGGTTTGCAACAAGCTTTGTTTGTGGGCTCTGAAGTTGGACAGTAACACAAGGCTCCATGTTCAAGTGTTTTTCCTGTGCTGCTGTCAATCATGATTTAAACAATTAGGCCACGAAATTCTTCATATATTGTCCCTCTTTATTCTTCCACCTTTCACTTTCTTCCACCCAATGAAAGCAACTACTTAACCCCAACCCTAAAATTAACAAACTACGTTCCAGTTTGGTGGAAATTAAAATCAAATATTTAGCAAATTTTGATAAAAATTGATAAAATACGTGGTTAAAAAATTGTGAAGCCCATAAAATATAGGGTTAAAACTAATCGTTGATTTTAACTTTGATAAAAATATATATTATAATTTCTATCAAATAGGGGCTAAATATATTCACTTCTCCTTTGGGGTTGTAGTGATTCCATTTATGTTTATGATCACTTGGGAAATAAAATGTGCCCAGCTATATTTTTCCAGTATTGTCAAGTCCGGCATGAACACCACAGTGAAACAAAGTTGGCACGGTGTGTCTGGTACACACATTACATCGCATATACAAAATTTAATCCAATTAGAGTTTGGCACAAATAATACAGACACGGGCACATAATTTAATCTCTTGAGAAGAGAATGTCAAGATTTTCAATGTTGTGCTAAAAATTATTAGACTTTTATTGATTGTAGTTTAACAATGCATCGGGTGTGTTCTCGATGCAATGAATAAATATAGACTCGTTAGGTTTTCATAATGTTGCAACTTCTATATGCATGATTCTTCCCTCTCATCTACAATACAGACTCTAAACAATTTTTGCTTTCCCCATCAGTAATCATTACTAAAAATTAGAAAGTGTAGGGGAATATCTTGCCTAGGCATGATGAATTCGGCAAGGACTTTGCAAATTGTGCAGATGTGCTTCAAGAGGTAACCTTATTTATTCAAACACTTCCTATTTCAGTTACGTGACTTGATTTCTTACGCAATTCAAGATTGTATTGGATTTCCTTAGAGATGAAGGTGGATTTGAAAGTCAAGCCATTTTTCCAAATCTCACCATTGAGTCCATTGACAGAACACATGAACTGCAACGTCCACACCTCTGAGCTACATAACTACCGTTGAAACTTGAAAGTTAGAAACATGTAAAATGAACGAAAAGAATGGTTGTTGATAAGATTAGAGATTAACATACATTTATCTGACTCATTCTCCTGCTACAGTGACCTCTCACCAAAAGGATAAATCTGGTTAGGTAGGTGGGATCAATCAATGCACAAGTAAAAGTAACAGATACACAATACCATGAGGGGGGATGAATGAGGCAATACAGCCGGAATCACATGTCCAAATATTCCTTCTCTTTCTTTCCTTTTTTTTT